>RDRW01000493.1:0-85000 GCA_007896445.1 Puccinia hordei
TAAACCAATCCACAATGACCATGATCATGCTCATGATCATGATCGGCAATCGAAGGAGAAAGGAAAATCAATTTCGATCGAAGACCAAGATCAACATCCTCATCCTTCTCAATCCGTCCTTCTTGATGGTTATGATCAGCCTCAGTTTATTAGTTTGCATTCTAAAAACACTCTCATGATGGCCCATTTTTCTCTCTAACATCACTCGTAGACGGATCTTCTATATATTTTTTTAATTATCTTTCATCCTATTAATTCTTTGTTTTACGTAGTAACTACATATCGTTTTAGCCCAAAAGTCTCGTGGTACATGTAGCTCGTGCGCTCCTTTCTTTTCTTTTTTCGTGGGTCATTTAGTCATCTGGCCTTGTAAAACATAAATATCTTATCAATACACTAGTACTACCTGTGAGATTATCAACCCCGTCACATGTAACGACGACAAGGCTGAAGAATCAAAACCCTGACAACCAAGATAATACCGCCCCTTTTCTTGAAGCCTTGCGGCACAACTAGGCGAAGACTACCCCAGGTAGAATCAACCAGTAAGCTCATGCAGACGTTTAATCATACCTGCACTATATAACGAAGCTTGATTGTCGCCTACTCCATCCGAAATCACTGTTAATCTCCAGACTCGTCAACATCAACAAACATCAAACACAAACCTTGTATGTACTTTTCCTTATCACAGCTTAAAAACTTTGTACTTTTCCAAATCACCACCACCCATCGAACCTCATCTTCTCATCTCCACAATCTCATCTTTTTCCATTCCACCCGACTCAATCGCACTCCTATCTTCTCCTTCTTTTTCTCTTCTCATCTTCACTTCTTCATCAATTTTTCTCTAAACCGCACCGTATCAAACGCTCTCCACCAATCCTTTTTTCTCATACTACTCTGATCTATCTCAAAACCTTACTGACAATAAAGCATAACTACCTCTACCCTTTTAGGTGCGAGTGACTCTTCTTATCTTTCTCTCATATAACAACGATCATTTGTATTTCATGACCTTAGTGACTAAAACCTGACATACGAAATATATTTTAGACATTGCTATTCTTTCACTACCGACCCAAAAAATTTAAAGCATTTTTTTTCGACATCAATTCGAAATGATTTGGAAAATTCCTCGCAAGCTTGGAGCAGGGAGGGGTGACGTCAGCATCTGGGTCGTAACGATTTTCGAAGGGACTTCAAAGTGAGACTTTGAGATCTCACTTCGAATCTATTATTCAAAGAAGTCAGACGTTCAAAGTTGGCTCACTTTGATTCTTTTTCGAATTAGCAAATCAGCTTGTTCCAAGATTTTTTTTTGAAGTATTTATTTAGGTTCGAAAGGAGATCGAAGAACTTTCAAAGTGGGATTTTATCTTTTATTGGTGATTCCAAATTGATTTTGAAATGATATCCTTATAATTTTCATTTGAATTTGATTGACGATCAAATTTTCAATTGATTGACGATCAAATTTTCAATTGATTGAATTTGGGATAGAAGGTTGAGTCGAAGTTAGTAATCAGCTTCCCAAGGCTGGGGCCACTACTGTCTGATGGTTCCCTCCATTCAATCCAACTCTAAGCAGGTTGGAGAGGCTCAATTTTTCTTCTGGTATCATCACAGAAAAAGTGGTCTCACCTACTTGAGGGTGCTCCTGGTCATGTATCTCATGCTTATCTTATGCATACCTCACTGTTTATCCCCTGATTATATTACTGTTTATCTTTACTTATCCTTTTTATCTCATGCTTGTCCTACTGTTTATCTCCTGCTTATCCCATCCTTTTAATTTTGACCACCAAGTAATAACAAAAAAGTAATTTCAAGTTTTTCTTGGAGTCAGTATGACCCCACAGAATGGATGAATGGACACCCCCTGGGGGTGGTTATATTCTCTAAATTAGACTTTAATTTCTAATTCTCAGTACATGCAAGTTTTTATTTTTATTTTTGGTGGTGAGAATTTGGCTGGAATCAATCCACTCCAAACAAACTTAATTAGACTTGAATTAGAGATTCTAATGTAGAAAAATAAGTGATCCAACCGCCTTTTAATTATTTCAGTAAACATATCTAATAGGTTGAAATAAATTAATTTGTGGATGAATTAAAAGTGTAAATTCTTATACATTTGCATAGCTCAAAGCCCCCAGGGATCCCAACTTAGCCAATTTCTGGACATAAATTCACTTCTAGACCTGTAAGTAAAAATCTTTAGTGACTGCACAGTGTAGATGCCCAGGAGAAGTCATACAGTAAATGTCCCTGGTGTAATCAATTAAGCCCATACAGTTAGGGTAGGGATATATGTTGAATGTGGATTTTTTATACTGACTGGATTTTATTGAGCCAAAATCCAGCAGTTGTGATCTGTCCCAATAGGACAGATCACTTGATACTAATTGGTAAGCCCAGATATCACTTCTGAGGATTTGAGTGTGCAGGCACAACAAACATTCCCTCAAATGATCAAGCTTGAGAGTTGAAATTTACTTATCACAGCCCCAAAATGATAAATATTTAGCAAAATAAAGTTGTCATATTAAGACAAAACTTAAAAGGTGTAACCCTTAGAATCTCTGCTTCTCAGTGTAATTTAATTCCAACAAATCTAGGTCCTAGGTCCAATCTGAAAAAAAGTTCATTTTGTATCAGGTAAATTTGAGTGGACCAATGTAAAAAATGGATTCAAGTTCAAATTTATGCCAGCTCCTCTTAAATTGGAACTGAATTCTCTTGGAACTTGTTACCTCAAATGCCCCACAATGAATCATTAATCAAGGCCACAATCATATTAAGGTGTTATTTTAACCTCTTAGTTTCCTTGTTCATCAGATTCATTCTGTCCCCCTCCCTTTTTCTCCTCTGTCTATTATCATGTAAATCCATAATTGAAATTCTCATTTAACCCCTCAATTTCTTGTTTAGTCTATTCATTCCATGTTCCTTCTTTGGTATCTTAATCTCCTTCTTTTAGCTTTATTTAACTCCATGATCCAGTCAAGCAGTTAATCTTTCAGTTCTTACCCTGGCAAGTTTTGTAAATCTGTTAATTTGGGCATGTAGCATTTTGTTTTTGTCTACACCTCCACTTCTGTTTCCCTTTGTCTGATTTGATTTTTCTGATGTTTTATTTTTAAAATATTTCACTTTTCAAATAACCCACTTCTTTGGTGCTTTGTTTTCAAAGCATTTGGGGCTTCATGAGTATTTCAAGTGTTAAAGTTAAAGTTATTTCTTGGAACTATCATGATCAAGGTAAGTAAAATGTCTTGTGAACTGTTAGTTTATTCCACGGGCTTCCCAAATATTGAGTAAACCATCTTTTTCCAGACTTTCTTTGTATTACATGTTGAATTATAATGAGGGAAATCAAATTTGAATACATCTGAGGTGCCTATTTTAAACAAGGGTTCTGCTCCAAGTAACACTCTCTAACTGAAGCTTGCTAAGGTCCCCCTACCCGCTTGTCTAAAAATCATTTCCTCGGCGGCCAGCCGGCAGTCACACCTTAGCAGCTTGCCAGTAATAAGTCTTACTTGGTAGCTTTGCCATGAAGCAATGGTTTATGCAATGGCTCATCTATTAGCTGATAGTAAGTACATCATATGTTTTTCCCTTGCTGCCTTCAGCTGTATGTATGTACTCAAGTAGCACTTTTTTTCTATTCAGCAACTAAACAAATTTGGCATTTCTTTGTTGCCTTGAGCCACGCTGAAGTCACCTGGAGACGAACGCTGTCCCAACGCAAGACTTTCCGAGTCTTTGATGGTGATGGAACCCACACGTAATGGTCATGTCTGATTGCGACGCCTGCCGGTCAGCCGATGTTGGTCGCGATTAAGGCTCGGTAAACTTGGGAACCACACCCGTTCGAGCAAGAAGGGGAATCAGATTGCCATGGTCTTCTCAATCCCAACACCTGACAGCGCGAGAGGAATCGGTTGGCATTATCTCCTCACTCAAACCATCGAAGATTGGTTACTGATGAGTGGTAGTGTGTCTGCGTGATGGTGATTTTGATGTGATCCCTTACCAAGTGCTATCGACCGGGATCTGCGATCCTCCAGCTGGCTGAGCCAAGGAGAAAGTGCGAGTCTCACCGGCTTCCAGCCTCTCTCACCCTGTGACAAGCGAAGCTACCAAAAGGATATAAATATGGGCCCTTTTCCCTCTAAAATACTACCATCCAATATCACCTCCACAGAGGGCGACTGTTCATAGAGATCTTAAACTTTTATCCAGTCTGTTCACACACCAATAGCATAAGTTACTAGCATTTGCGTCGATCAAGATGAGGTCTATGCGATTCCACGATTTACTTGTACTACTTAGCATTTTCTCGCTGATATGGTTAACCATGGCCGCTCCGCAACGAAGCCGGATCTGTCAACGACAGATCCGGCAAAGAGCGGAGATAAGCTGATGATGGGAGTGGGAATCACCGCAAATGGCCTCGAGGGCAAAAGCCCACAGGGTCTCAAACCTACTGAAGATCCCCAACTGCGGTACAAGAAAGTTGTTACGGATTTTTTTTTCTCAGTCGTCACGCCTAGAAATGGTAAGAGTTTCTCTGAAAGCCTCCGGAAATCTTCTAAGCAGACTTGAGCTAATATGCTTTCGTGATCAAAATCGTATCATAGAATTGAAATGGGATTCTATGGAACATGATCAAGGGCAATACAAACTCGACGATGCGTTTGTCCCAATCCCTCTTTGTTCATTTCTTTCCCCTCCTGTGCACTTCTGAAGTTCATATAATGAACCAACCTTCCCTCAATTCTAGCAAAAAAATCTTTACATACGCTCAAGAAAAGAAAAAGAAGCTTCGCTTGCATACCTTCTTTGCGTAGGTCCCTCATTTTGAATAAAGTTATCCGTTTCATTCCTGTCAGCTGATCTTGATCTGGTTGTACACATTGGTGTTTTCTTCCCCTTGTCATTTCTAGCAAGACTCAGAATCCACCTTGGGTTGACGGCATGAATGCAAAAGACCTAGAGCCAAAAATGAAGACTATCATGGAAAAAGTTATCAAGGAATATGGCTCAATTGCCATAGGAGCTGATATTTGCAATGAGATTTTAAGTGACCAGGGAGAGCTGGGTCAGGACAACCCTTGGTTCAAGTCTTTAGGGCAAGATTGGCTCAAGACAGTGTATACCCACGCCAAGACATTCCGCGATCAACATGCCAAAGAAATGCTCCTCTTTAGTAAATCCTTTTTATCTCTTCTCCTATTGTTTTGTCTCTCGAGTAGTGTAGAGAAGATTAATTTACTGATCTGAAGATGACTGTTTTAGTTAATGATTTTGGTATTGAGAGTATAAATGCAAAATCAACTGGCATGCTTAAAATTGCTAGCGAGTTGAAAAAAGCTAAAATTCTAGATGGTGTAGGATTCCAATGTCACTTTGTTGCAGGCCAAGTCCCAACACTGGAAGGTATGTGCATAAACCTATTGAATCAAAGGGGTTATTTCCTTTGCCGCCGTTGGTCTATTGAAGCTAACCACTTAACTTGTGAATTTTCCATACAGACTTCAAAAAGAATTTGGCACGTTTTACAGCAGCAGGTATGTAATTCTTCACTGGATCCATTCTTTGTTTCGATTCTGCCCAGACTCCAGTAACATACTAATATTATGATACATATTAATTTACACTCAAAGGTTTGAAGGTGGCCCTCACTGAAGTGGACATCAGAATTGACTTGAAGGGCCAACCAAAAGCAAGCGAACAAGATACAAAGCTAAAAACGGAGGGTTATCGGACCGTTTATGATGCATGTAAGCAGACGGTGGGATGTGTTTCGGTCACTACCTGGGGAGTAACTCCTCAGGATTCATGGATTGGCAACATTGAATTCAAAGGTAAGTTTGACTGGATATCAGTTGGAAAAGTTTGAAATGCTAGAAGCTGACATTGCCTGCTCATGGTACTTGCAGGTTTTGGAGAAGCCACTCTTTTTGACAACGACTACAACCCAACCCCGGCAATGCAAGGACTTATCGACGGTGGATTTTTCCCCAACTCTGCTACTGGAGGAGGAGGCGGTGGAAAGCCATAAAGAACATCCACCATTGTATATATACATACAGATGTATCAAACCACAGAAACCCCAGCATTTGACTTTCACCTCTATCACTGTACAACAAGATCCCTTTTTTGAATCACTTCTTTCTTTGGTGTAAAATCTTCATCCAATTCTTTTTCTCTGTAACCAATTCAACCTGTAGACAAAACAGCTTGTAAAAAAAATTTAAAGCATTTAAATCAAAACTAGAGAAAACATCAATCTTCTGTATTTCATTGTATTATGCACACATGATTCTGTGTTGGAATTCAGATCTACCCTTGTGCATTCCACAATATAAAGAATTGTATCCATGATATGGTAACATAGCCAAAAAATACTGCAGCCTCATTTCCTGGACAAATGGCTGTAAAGAATGCCAATTAGCTTCCAAAGACACATTCAATGACCCCTGTGTCAGCTTGCAACTATAGTAGAGAAAAATTTCATATTATAAATAGTTAAAAAATGTACTCATTTTTTCCATGTTTATACCTGGTTTTACCATGCATCACCAGGATTTTTCTTTTTGTGTACAAAAAATGTAGCAAAATACAAGGTGTCTTTGTCCTTCTTGAAATCACTTGTACTGTAGACAAGTGAAAATTGATTTTTCCTGGTGGCATGTCCCTCCCCCCCTTCCCCTGCAGCATTTAAACCTGGTGTTTTCTGGGGGTTTGAAGGTCCCATGAGACCCAAACAAAGTTTTAAAAAAAGTGTTAAATTGGCTATGAACAATGAAAATTTGCAAAAATTTGCAAGAAATCAGGGAGTTTTTCTGTGTCTACACCTGGGGTTTCTGGGTAAATTTTCTCCTCACACCAGCTTTTACACACAGTTTTTCTCTGGGTATTGTAATGGACTGATGGAGCCAATTAATTTTTTCTTTCCAAAAAGCAAAGTAAATAATAAAAGACATTTAAAATATTTTTCACAATCTTCCTGTAAATAGGATCCCAAATTTCTGAGCCATAATATCTTTTAGTTTGAAAGAGGAGTTTTTCTTCTTCTTTTCATATTAAGGCAAACCTCTTTCCAGGCACTATTGTCAATCACACAATTTTTCTTGTTGATGGGATTCTGAAATATAAGGTTGTTAACCTTTGGCTGATCAGAAGAAACCCATACATACACAATATATATTTATAATGGGGAAAATAAAATTTTAGAGTGATGTGTGTCACATTTTGTAATTGCTCAACATAATATATATAACATCATGGCTGCCAAGAAGTTCCATAGCTATTTAAAAGAGACTTGAGGGAGACTTGAATAAAGAATAAACCCAGAAAATTGGATGACTTCCCGTATTCCAAAGCGGATAATTCAGAGAGACAGTCTAAAAGTTATTTTCAATCCCAAGTTGCATCATCCAAAGAACAGGGAATTTGAGTGTTGTAGTCAGCATCAAACTGGGGAATATTCATGATGGGCACCTGCAATGAGGGAGAAATAAAACAGGAAAGGATACAGAAAGGTTCCTGGATGGAAAGATGACAGTGGTTCAGGTTAGCTACCATTGTGTTTGGATTCAGCTTATCCAATTGGTGAAGTGTTTCATATGACTTACCTGTCATAAAAATAATTTTTGTGGTTAGCTACCATTACATTTGGATCCAATTTCTCCAATTGGTGAAGAGGAGAAAATGTTTCCTTGCAAAATTAAGATATACAGCCACCCCAAAGCATCTTTTATCTTTTCATGCAAATTATGACACTTGGTGCTACAGCCAGTGCACTTTTGCACAGAAGAAATAATCCACTGCAAGAAAAACTGGATCAACTGCCAGAAGTTGACATGCAGCATGCTCAAACCAAGCTACCATTGTATCTCCACCCATTTAAATATGCAGCAGTTTGGGCACAGTTGCTGTGCAACATGCACAGTGACTGTGAATTGAAGCTTGGTTGATTCAACCTTTGAGAAATGTTGAAGTAACACCAATAGCTTCCTTAGAGTTTCCACATGTTGTCTTCAGGCAATTGAGCCAGTTTATTTTGCAGTGATCTATGCATGGGGAGGATTGAAAAGGTCCAAAGTGAATTTGTACATATACTTGGCTCCCCCCGCTCACCACCACCACACACCATACACTTCCCCCATCAACTCAATCCACCAAGGCTTCCAATTTAACCCCCAAAAACCACTGGTATGTTTTCCTGTAATTTTTCATCTAGTTCCCGCAATAGAAAGGCAATACCACCTCCTTATCTCTATGTCCAAGGTATTTCAGATACACAACATTGGTTCAATACTATTGTTTTCAGGTTTTCCGTGAAGGAAAAATTAATGGCAAGATCAATGTCATGCATGCATAAAATATATGCTCCAATTCCCTCCAATTCTGGTGTGAGCTACAGAATAACACTTGTGAAGTTTTCAACAAACCAGAAGTTTGTCAGCCTACATTATACCAACAAAATATCCTTCTGGCTTATGATGTAAAAGGGAAAATTTACTTTAAAATAAAATATTTACTCAATACTTGAGGGATAGAAGAGTAAATATATTTTAATTTGATTTAATTGAATGAAATGGAGTCAAAATAACCAGAGGTGCCTGGTAAATGAGAGGTAGTTTAGATCCCTCTACATTTACTTTTTAAAAACAGAGGATTTATTTCATTCAATTGGATTTAATGAGATATCTCACTTTCAACTAGTGGGTCATAGCTTCTTGTAAATCCAAGTATACCAATTTTCCAGAGGTTGCAGCCCATTTGTTGAAACAAATTGCCACAATCTCTAAAGTAGTGAAGTGGAACTTGGAGATTGGGGTCTTCAACACAATTCCAAGGTAGAATTTTTGTAGCAGCCACAAAGTGATTCTTTGATTGAGAACCTGGTCATCAAAATTTTCAACAGGGGCAAGATGTTTTGTGATTGCTCCAGACTGGTAAGTCTTTTTCTTTTATCCTCTTCAAGTGCAGTTGGTGAAAGCTTGGTTCCTGTATTGATTGCTTGATAAAAGTTGGTGCATCCATGAGAAATCCTTTCACATTACAGGAACCATCACAATGGGTATAAAGATTTGAACAGCTTCTTTCAGAGACCCTAACATCTTTCTTACACCACAAGCAGGTTTAAGTTGAAGGGGGTTTGTTTTCAGGCTTTTCTTAATAATTATATAGATATAATTCAGTATATATTCATTTCAATCAATCAGAAATCACAAAATCAACACTTCACCTGAACAAAAAGTTGGATCAGAAAAGAAATACTTTGGATCATTGAATTCAGGGTTTTGCTTTCTATGTTTGGGTTTAGCCTTTTTGGTTGCCTTTTCTGATTTTTGAGAAAGGTTTATTGCCAGTGAGCTTTTAATTGCCAGGGAATCCCTTCAATAAAAGTGGCTATATAACCTATTTGACTGGAGGGATTTCCTGCAGTAAAAAAGAAAATACAGCCTCTTTGAAACCCCTCCGGTCAAAGAGGCTTTATAGCCTTGTTGACCAGAGGGAACCCCACCAGTAACAGAGGCTATATGGCCTCTTTGAACACCTGCCTTTTGGAAATTTTCACACATCCAAGGGGCAAACCTGACCTGAATTGGTGTGCAGGATGCATGCCCCTCCAGCGGTTTGCTGAAGACCAAAAAAAGGGTCTGCAGCCCACATACCCTTTTTGTCAGGGGTTTGCGGGCTGCACACCCTTTTTTGAAGGGTGTTCCCCAGGCATGGGTGTGCCGCCAGGGGCAGCCATTTATAAATGCCTCTGCTTAAAAAGAGAAAAATGCAGTAACTATGATTACTAATGGAAAGATAGGTCTATCACAAGGGTAGATTGATAAAATTCACAAAATGTTGAGTTTCATCAAATCCACTGAAGCCAATTTCACAGTTTTTGAAAATGAAGCCTTGTGACAGTCTAGATGCACTAGAAGCCAAAACCATCAACTTCCCATTGTTTATTTGCTGGTGACAATAAACAACTTGAATCCTAGTCTCTTAATTTCTTCAATTGACTAACTAATTTGCTATCTATTGATCTTGATTTATTGCTTCCAATTTGTCAGCTTGCTACTAGTTCAGAGACAAACTGACTAGAACAAAAAACAAAAATAAATAAATGAAATATTATTATTACTCATCTAATAAAAGGTAATAAATGAATATTAATAAGATAAAACAATATAAAAAAGTAATATGTAAATAATAAATACATTATTACACAGTAACTTGATAATAAGTAAAGAAATACAATAATAAATATAAAAACAATAAATATGTTAATAAATAACAAGATAAGTGGAAATATTATTACGTAATCCTATAGAGCGGGTAAAATAACCTAGGGAACTTCAGCCAAAGTACCCCAGATAACTTAAAACTACTAGTAGTAAAACAGCTTAAAGAAAAGTACTACTAAGCGCTGAAATAATTATTATACATTAAAATATAGAATAAAAAAGATAAATACATATACAAATCCAAGAAATAATAATGTATTTAAATAGGAACAGAAAAAAATAAATACATATGACATAAATGACGTAATTTATTTAAATATATAATACTTGTAATAAAACTGTATTATTTATTTAAATAAAAGCTACACTAAGGATGAGTCAGAGGAACAAAGGCCACAAACAAAAGGGAAGGAAACAAAATGATAACCTCTCAAAAATAATAATTGAACTACTGTTCAAAATAAATATACTACATTCTTAGTGGGAAAAAGTCTGTTGACAGATCTCTGAAGTCATACATTCCCAAAGAGCCTGCATGACAGAGATTATACATGAAACTCCTGAAGCGCCCACAGAACAAACACATAGAAGCATTTCACATAGCACACAATACAACAAACTTAAACTCTGACAAGTGTGATCAACAAGTACATATGACATTTAAATCAATACATTTTGACATGTAATTGAAACCTTTGATCAAGACATGTAACAAACCTTTTAAGAGGTTCAGAAGCGCCTCAAGATGCCAAAAATGGAAAATAAACAGACTGTACCAATAGTAGACAGCCTGTACATATGGAAATTAGACAAATAACTACATGCATTTATATTAAATATTAAACCCTTCCTTTAATTTTTCCCATAGCCAAAAATGCATCCAGTGTTTTTCCATCAGTAATCCAGAAAGAAATTTAAGGAGCCCTTCTTTCCCCTGTATTTTGATTCCTCATGCTTTAATATATATACTACCATTCTTACCCACATGTCACCGTAGCTGCATTATTGTTATCCTGTCTGGTAAGGTCTTAGTATCTGTTCTTTAGCCCCTCTTTACTCCCTTGAAATTGTCCAGTGTCCATCCAGCCATCCCAAAAAACTTTCTAAGCTCTTCCAACTTTCCAATTCCCCCTTAGAAGAACCTCAAGATTGTTAAGGTATTTTTACTAGTAAGTAAATAACCCTTTCTCTTGAGATTCTCCACCATCTTTATTCTGGGATTTAAACCACCCCTGTTTTTAGGCTCCAGTTTTTTCAGGCACTTAAATCCTCTGCTTGCAAGATACCTTTGAGGGATTAAACCACCCCTGATTTATCAGGCCCCTCATATTTTTAATTATAGTAAATATATTTAATATAATTAATTATCTTCTTAATAATACCCCTCCTTCCTCATATCAATATTGGAATTACCCTTTATTAAATAATCCCAGAGCTTTTTTCTCTTCATTTTATACATTTTGCACCTTGTGTAGCTAGAAGGTGCACTCCTTGGCATCACAGAGGCTGTCACCATTACTCCTACTTATTCAACTGCTCATGCTCAAAATACTCAAGTTTTATTCTCAAATTCAAAGTAGTTTCAAACTCCTCTAGAACCACTATCACTCTTATATACCTTTCTCATCTTTTTTTTTCTCTTTTCTCTATTCTTCTCTTCCTGTTCGTTTGTCTTTTTTTGATGAGAAAATTACTCAAATTTCTTCTGTCATCTTTTATTTTACTTGCTGATTATTAATTATCCCAAAGAATACATACATGCTCTTAAATCTTCTCAAATCATCCTTCAAGACCTCAAATACAAAAATATTAACACATCTGGTGAGTAGTATGCTTTTTTTCTTTACCTATTTTTTTCTTCTTTCTCTCACCAGGAAATATCACTTGATGGAAAGTGAATTGTGCACAACTTCTGTCATATATCCTGAATCTATCCACTGTTATCCTGTCAGCCTCCCTGATGCCAAGGACAAGTCCTTCTAGCTACAGGTGGTGCAAGGATAGATAGAAAGAGTTATATAAACTCTGGGTAAGGTACAAAGTTACAATTCCCAAAAGATATGGGGGAATTGTGACGTAAAAATTGAGAGAAAAATAGGTTAATAATTATATTAAATAAATTTAATATAATTAAAAAACCAGAGGGGCCTGATAAATCAGGGGTGGTTTAGATCCCTCTAAGGTATATTACAAATAAATGCAGAGGATTTAGGTACCTGGAACACTGGGGCCTGTTGGAACAGGGGTGGTTTAATCCCAGGAATGGAAATGGGGGAATATCTTCAAGAAAAAGGGTTATTACTTACTAGTAATAAACCTTGAGGGATCTTGGGGATATTCTGGGTGAAACTGGACAGTTTGAAGCGCTTGGATGGATGGATGGTAGAGCTGGATGGGCACTGTGAAGTTGTTGGGGAAGACAGGGCTAAAGAATAACTACTAAGAAGCTTACCAGACTGTGTTATAAAGATGTATATATCTAATAAGAAGTGGGTAAGGTTGTTAGTGGGTATTGGGAAGCATGAGGAGCCTTCTTTGGGCGGTTGCAGAGCTCCTTAAATAGTCTTGAGTTCCCTCTGGGGACCCTGTAGGTATTATTGGCCAACTTGTGGGATCTTTGGACCACATTTGGGCCATTTTGGCTTTCTTGGTGACGCTTCAGCAGCCCCTGCTTTGAATACACGTTACCAATTGATTTTTTATTAATGTATTTTATTATTATTTATTTATTTCCATTGACTTACAGTCTGTAGTACATTAGTACTGTTTATAGATTTAATACTAGTGGCTTATTTGTATTTATAATAAGCCACAGTATTGTTTGTACTGTTTGTTCAATCAATGTATTGTACAAGTAAACAATACCATTTAATATGTTTAATTTTTTAGTCCCCAGTACTCTTCATTACATATGTAACATATGTAATGAGGTCACTGGAGCGTGTTTTTGTTGATTTGGGTGTACCTGAGTGACTGTGGAGTCCGTGTGCCAAGTTTGGGAGCCTGTGAGGGGCTTGATGCTTGCGCGGGGGCTTATATCCCAACTTTGGCGCGGGCTTTCAGTCACGCGGGTTGAACTTCAAGGTCTGCGGACTGCGGTACGCGGGGTTTGAGTAAAACACGGTGTATTTACACTATCTCCCCCAATTTACACAACACCTCATTTCCGTGACTGGAAATGGGGTTTAAGCATATGTGTATGTATATATAAGCATTATTTAATGCAAGTGCCTTTTTTAAAGGTACTTGCTAATTCTTGTTTGCTAATATACATAGTGAAGGAGTGAGAAATAGGGGTACCTATGAGTGAGGTACCCTAGGTTATTTTTAGTGTAGATTCAGAATATCAAATAATATTCTAACTATTATTTGATAATCTACGTATTTTTATAATAAGTTTTGTGGAAATCTTGTGACAGGTTGCTCTGTCATAGTAGCAAGCTGACACAGACTATATAGTGGCCTGTCTATGACATGTACGTGATAGACTATCTACATGTGGTGCGGGCTCTGGTGCGGGCGGGCCCGCGATACGGCTCATGACATACACAGTCACCAGGTGAGCTTTTCAAGTCAATATCCTTTTTGATTAAAAATAAACTAATTTATTCTTGACCCTTGAGCTTCTGGTTAACTTGGAGATTCTCTTGATGTGCTTGTTACAATCTATCCCAACTCTGTTAAGTTTAAAATGACACAAAGATCAATCAGTTTTACCCTCAGTACATGCTTGGTTGGGAAAGGGGAAAAGAGAGACAGTGAGATAATAAATCACCCACAATGGCTTGAAAGGTCCCCACTTTTGAGCTCAATTTACCAGAAATCTTGTTCACCTTGCTGATGATATGAAGGAAGACACCTAGTGATATGCATGCAGATCAGTAATCAATTGATCTGAGAGCAAGGAAAAGGGACTCCTTACCCTCAACTGCCTCAACCTCCACCCTAATTTTGAGATTACCATAATTGGCATGGAAACAGCCAGAAAACATCAAGCTAAACCCCAAATACAAGCCTTTCAAATATGCCCTTTGTGCAATTGATGGAGTATTTGTTCAAGCTTAAGTACCAGATGACCTTCAAAGTTCCTGGAAAACTCAAAAAGGTTTCCTTGCACAGAAATTTCAGCTTTAAATTTCAACTTCAAATTTGTTTTCATTTTGGCTGGCTGGGAAGGAAGTTCACATGACGTTTGAGTATTCATCAATGCAACCTCAAAGGGTCTGAAAATTCCACAGTAGAAAACACTGTTTAGCTGATGCTGGTTATGGTCTTTGACAAGGATTGATGACACCATTTCAGGGTACACATTATCACTTGAAAGAGAAATCTGCAGCAGGATTGAGGTCTTCCAAAAATAAGGAAATCTACAATTTACAGCATGCCACACTTTGGAATATTGTTGAACAGATGGTTGGTTGTGGCAAAAGAAAGTTTAAAATCCTTCAATAAGTTCCAGAGGTGGAATGGTAAAGCAAGTCCGTCTTATCTATGCTCTCTGCGTGCTCTGGAGCTACATCCAAGTTCATGAATGCCTTGAAAACCTATTTCATGATCCTGAAAAAGACCAACAGATAATTGAAGCCATAAGCCCAGACAACAAGCTTTTGAATTTTTCTGAGGAGGATGTAGTAATGAAATTTCCCCACAAAAGAATATCCAAAAACTGTGGCAGCAATACATTGCTTATACAAACCTATCATGAATTTGATTTATATTATTTCTATTGCTCTTGGGTTATTTAGTGCAATTTAAAACACTTGAATTCACTTGGGTCAAATTCAGATCCAAGGTGAAGATTGAAGAGAGAGGAGAAGGAGAGGGAAGGGAAAGGGAAAGAGGAAGTGGAGAAGGAAGTGGACAAAAATTGAAGAGATGTAGATGAGGACTTGAGTTTGTTGAATTTTTTTGAAAGAGTACCTTGAGTCCTGAGCCTCAGAGTTGATTGTCAGTGTATCCAATTGTATCTATAAAAAACCTAGAGTAAGTTGAAAGACACTGAAAAATGATTCTCAAATAAGAAAAGAGTGATAATTTCTCAACTTGTCATTTCATCTTCTTTGGCACTTCACTTTCAAGCCAGAGTTGGCAGATCCAACGTTTTGCATTTTGACTGAGTGTAAGAAAAGTACAGGCCTTGGCCTTTTTCTCAAGAATCAATAAAAATTCAACCCATATATGATCATCTGTTCTGAAAACAAGTGAATGATATTGATTTCTTGGGAGCTGGCCAAATTTGGAGGTTTGGAGTTTGAATTTTCCCATATTGCAGTTGCAAATTTTGAGAAGGCACCTATAAGCTCCTTAGAGATTTTGGAGACAGGTTGGATCACTCCTTTTAATTCTTTCCAGAACTCTGGTCTTCTGTCTTCTCACATTCTACATAACATCATTACCTTTTATTCTTTATCAATTCCCCCCTTATAGCTTATAATGTAAAACTGCTTTTATTACTGTTAATCAAAACCAGACTGAGAAAAATAAGGGTAAGTAAAAAAGATACATGATACTAAAGAAGAGAAGACAATGAGAAGAGAATTTGTTCATACCACTTGGACAAGGTTTTTCTTTATTAATAAGTTAACTGTTATGAGAGGGAAGATAAGAAGATAGAACAAAACTACTAAAGAGAAATGGAAGTAACATAAGTTAGTCAACATCAAGAATAATAAAGAATATAAGGTCAAAGATAAATACCAACATTGTTCTTTTTTATAGAGTTGATTTTTATTAATAGTAATCTTTTATGTAATAAAGTCAAAGAGAGCCTAGAAATTAGATAGAGAAAGAAACAGAGAGAACAGAGGGAGAATGATTTGAGGATGAGTTGATTGTACAATTGACTGGTTTAGAGATGATTGTTTTACTTTACACAAGTTGATTATCTCGTTGACAAGAGTGGATCTGTCAGCCTCCCTGATGCCAAGGACAAGTCCTTCTAGCTACAGGTGGTGCAAGGATATATGGAAAGAGTATATAAACTCTGGGTAAGGTACAATGTTACAATTCCCAAAAGATATCGGGGAATTGTGACGTAAAAATTGAGAGAAAAATAGGTTAATAATTATATTAAATAAATTTAATATAATTAAAAACCAGAGGGGCCTGATAAATCAGGGGTGGTTTAGATCCCTCTAAGGTATCTTACAAATAAATGCAGAGGATTTAGGTA
Organism: Puccinia hordei; assembly: GCA_007896445.1. Lineage (NCBI taxonomy): Eukaryota > Fungi > Basidiomycota > Pucciniomycetes > Pucciniales > Pucciniaceae > Puccinia > Puccinia hordei. The sequence goes on from RDRW01000493.1 coordinate 16,442, forward strand.
CCTGGAACACTGGGGCCTGTTGGAACAGGGGTGGTTTAATCCCAGGAATGGAAATGGGGGAATATCTTCAAGAAAAGGGTTATTACTTACTAGTAATAAACCTTGAGGGATCTTGGGGATATTCTGGGTGAAACTGGAAAGTTTGAAGCGCTTGGAAGGATGGATGGTGGAGCTTGATGGGCACTGTGAACTTGTTGGGGAAGACAGGGCTACAGAATAACTACTAAGAAGCTTACCAGACTGTGTTATAAGGATGTATATATCTAATAAGAAGTGGGTAAGGTTGTTAGTGGGTATTGGGAAGCATGAGGAGCCTTATTTGGGCGGTCGGAGAGCTCCTTAAATAGTCTTGAGTTCCCTCTGGGGACCCTGTAGGAATTGTTGGCCAACTTATGGGATCTTTGGACCACATTTTGGCCATTTTTGCTTTCTTGGTGACGCTTCAGCAGCCCCTGCTTTGAATACATGTCACCAATTGATTTTTTATTAATGTATTTTATTATTATTTATTTATTTCCATTGACTTACAGTCTGTAGTACATTAGTACTGTTTATAGATTTAATACTAGTGGCTTATTTGTATTTATAATAAGCCACAGTATTGTTTGTACTGTTTGTTCAATCAATGTATTGTACAAGTAAACAATACCATTTAATATGTTTAATTTTTTAGTCCCCAGTACTCTTCATTACATATGTAACATATGTAATGAGGTCACTGGAGCGTGTTTTTGTTGATTTGGGTGTACCTGAGTGACTGTGGAGTCCGTGTGCCAAGTTTGGGAGCCTGTGAGGGGCTTGATGCTTGCGCGGGGGCTTATATCCCAACTTTGGCGCGGGCTTTCAGTCACGCGGGTTGAACTTCAAGGTCTGCGGACTGCGGTACGCGGGGTTTGAGTAAAACACGGTGTATTTACACTATCTCCCCTAATTTACACAACACCTCATTTCCGTGACTGGAAATGGGGTTTAAGCATATATATATATATATATAAGCATTAATTAATGCAAGTTCCTTTTTGTTAAAGGTACTTGCTAATTATTCTTTGCTAATTTACATAAGGAGTGAGAATTAGGGGTACTTGTGAGTGAGATACCCTAGGTTATTTTTAGTGTAGATTTAGAATATCAAATAATATTCTAACTATTATTTGATATTCTATATTTTTTATAATAATTTTTGTAGGAAACTTGTGATAGGTTGCTCTGTCATAGTAGCAAGCTGACAGGATCCAGAGTCCACCTTGAAGAGAGTGAGTCAACCTCAAATAGTTTTGAAGAGATAGTTTGACTGAATCTTGCATCGAGGAGGAAGAGAATGAGAGGTTGAGGAGGAAGAGAATGAGAGATTGAGAGAGATGGAGAACTAGCGGTTCGGGGAGAATAGAGATTATGACGACATTTGGGGAGGAAAGTCGATGACAACATTATTTGGGGAAAGTCAATTACAACATTGAGAAAGAAGTAAGGGGGCCTAGAAAAGGGTTTAGACCCTGTAAGTTGACCTGAGATTTCAACAGCTTACATATTCTTCCATCACATTTGTTACAAGATAATCATTCATAGTTGAATTTATTTCTTCCATTAATAAGTTGTAATGGCCTTATGTTCCATTGTTAGTTTTAATGCTATTCCATATTGTAATTAGTTATTGGAACATGCTTGTTTTTTTGTTTAAGCTCAACCACATGTTGAACTCCTTGTATTAGTCTACTTAAACTGACCAATTGTCAGTGGTAAATAATCATAAATTCTGAGACTTTTCACTTTAAACCTGCTCCTTGGTCCTGTTCCGCTTGTTCCTTGAAAAGCCATTCTCTCTTGCAACTTGACTTCTTGAGTTGAAACCCTAGCATATTTACTGTCTCTCTTCATAAAACCAACATGTCTCACTGCTCAGCTCTCTGGGATAATTGCCATTGACCTGGTCTCACGATTGTTGGTCTAGCCGCATTTTCATTGATCCAGCCTTAGAATTTTCAAAAGCACGCAATTATTTTCAAAAGCACTTGCATTGCTTTGTCAGGTACACCATCTCATTTGAAGAACAACATCATTCACCCAATAGTTGTTAGTAGAATCTTATCTTCACCTTCAGCCCCTTGTAGCCACCACCTCCTATTTGTCACCACCAGCTCCTCTGCGGTTCCACCACCTTGTAGTCACCACCAGCTCCTCTGAGTAGCCATCACATGGTCATTGTTACCACCAGCTCCTTGTTATTACCATCAGCTTCTCAGCATTTTCACCACCATGTTGTTTTCACCACCAATTCTCCTCTCACACCTGCCAACAATTCTGACCATGAATAATAATTCAGTGTGTTATTATCTAAGCCCATCAAGATCATCTCACCCACTTCATTTCATGTTTGCTTGGGGGTGTGTCAGAACTCTGGTTTTGATGACAGAAATTTTGGACTCACATACTTTTTTATCAGGTGCACTGGAAGTTGCAGTTGATTTGACCAGGGAAGAAGGTTTGATCTCATCATCACTGCTTTCATCTTCTAAAGTTTCTGCCTTTATCTTTGAAGCTGGTGGGAATTTGAAAGCATTGGTTGTTTTAGGAAAGAAATGACTTGCTGCTTTTTCACCCATGGCAACCTTCCCATCAAAGATACTTGCCGCAAGTTCATATAAAGGAAAGGGTTTGCCCTTCAGTTTTCCATATTTTATCCAGTTTTGACTTTCAAGGAGCTCCTCCCACACAGCATCATCCGCAGTGACAGTTCCACAATAATTGTCCCACCCAAATCCACTTTGGTTGCAGAGAACTGCAAAGTCAAGATAGACCTTGCAGAGGTTGTTCTTCTGGTTTTTTGCTTTCTCCTTGGTGAGGCTGAGTTTATGTTTGATGTTAATATTATTGATGAGCTTTTTCCATCCTTTGGGCTTGAGTCCACCAGTATCAATTTGAAAGCCAGAATTGAAATTTATTGCAAGCTCCTCAAGGAGGGTTGCTCATTGCCCAGTGGTCCAACTGTGAGATTTTGTCTTGGTTTCCTTCTTAGACTCTTTCTTTTTGGAGTTGCTTGTTGTAGTTTTTTGTTTGTTTGTGGGATTGGAACAGGAGTGGGGTCAGCTGGTGGGCTAGGCAATCCAGAGGATGATGGTGGAGCAGGCGGTGGAATGTATTCAGTGAGGAGTTCTGGGTTGATAGACTTGATGCTTTCAAGGTTGAGGGACTTCATACTTTCTGTGATGGTGAGGTGTGTAGATATGGGGAAAAAATTGGCTCTCAAAAACAGGGTCAGACCTGTTTTTGAAAATGATACTTTTTGGAAGATAAACAATTATTTGATTTACAAAAAAACTGGTGCTATGGTATTTATGTACATGTTTTTTGTAATAAATGTTTTTTCAAAAAAAAAAAAAAAAACAGTTTTCAGCCAAAAAACTGTTTATTACCGGGCTATGGTACAGGCCCTGAAGTCAGGGACCTCTATGGAGCTTGGCAGGGTAGCTGTTATCCAAGCTCCCCAAGTCCTACCTACAAACTCCTCAAGTCCCCTACAACCAGCCTCCAACAACAATTACAAACCTGCCCGAGTGATGAAACCATGTACATATTTATGTATTTATGTGTAGATTAAATATGAAACCCCCTTATGGGAGGTGGGGGGGGGGGTTTGGCATGGGCCGTGGCGCGAGGCGGACAACACATCTTCCTCCACAAGTATACCAACAAACCACTCATGATTAGCCCGGTTATGCTACGGACACCATGCCCAATCTCTCGCTGCAAGAGGTACTACAGCGTACCTCCGGCACGTCCAGCCGGCACCCGTAAGGCCGCTTCGCCTCGTCCACTGCTGGGCCGGTATACCGACAGCTTCCCCGTCGAACTCGCCCGGGTCCAGTCCGGCAGGACCGTCAATCTACGCGACTACGAATCTCAGGTTAAGCTCAAACGTCTCTCCTTTGACCTCAAGACTCATGATGGAAAAGTCCTGCCGGCTCTTGGTCCCAATTTCCTCGGTTAGTTAAGTATACAAGCTGAAAAACTAAAAAATCATAATGTTATGTATAAACAAGGAACCAACTATTTATTGCTCTGCCTCAATTCATATATCTTAGGTCCGAATGGCTGTTCACTGAGAGAACCATTCTCGCCCACATTCCAAGAAGTGGTCCGGAACTTCCGAGGGACGAACATTGTGGTTTATGTGATCCCCGAGGGTAAGTAAACCAATCATCAAACCACACGCTTTTTTTTTCTCCTTTTTTTTGCTTAATCTGGTCTCTCATTTTAATTTTTATTTATCTTTTCCAGGGACGCCGGTACCCAAAACATTGACTCTCTTGCACGAACATAGCGACCATTTCTCTTTACAATGCGCTGAGCCCATGTCTCTTCCCGGTCTGTCATTTTATGTGTTGTTCTGATCCACCATTCCGATCATCCTCGTTTGTTCGGGAAAAAAAACTTATGGTTTGTTATTATCAATCAAATTCTTTTACAGAACTGAATAAAGAAATCACCGATTTTCTGGTCAAACATGCAAAGGCAATAACCAAGGAAGAGTTTGGCGAGGAATATCCGTACGAGATATGATCGTTATACCCATGTCTTCAAAAACTTCACCGTGACACTCACAGGCTGCACTGCATATCACATACCGTTATGCACATGGATGGTCGACGAGTGCGATTGACTTGGTTTGTTCTCGGAGGTCTGGATCTGTAAGATTTACCAATACATGGCATGAGCATTGTCTCATGAGATCGACTGCACTCATGGAAGGTTTCCCAGGGCAAACCTTGAAACGGCCTGGAAGTCGACTTCAGGGCCGAGGTTCGTCTTCAAGTCGCCTTTTCTCGGGGATTCGTCTTAACGACGAATGAGGTGTCACTGAGGCACCCTCGTTGTGTACTTATGGGACAAGTTGGAAACAAAGCAACAAGGTGAATTTCTTGAGCGGTAAAGGAGGGAATTCAGTGAGTGGAGGATACAAGACACCGAGGATCATATATCTGATAGCAAGTTCAAATGTAAGGACAACAAGAGAGAACATCCGGAGAGCAGCCTCCAACGAGATAGAGAGGTCTGGTGCCCAAGCGATTAGGGGAATGGAGGGGTTGGTTGTGTATCATGCTTTGGCACAGTCGCTCAACTACACATGTTAAGATGATATGAAAAAAGACAAATCATCAACTGTGAGTCAATTGATGATACGGTTTGGTTAGCCCAAGTGCAATTAGATCTCACTGACCCCTTGGTGCGCCCCAGCCTGTTTACAACAGTATCCTACCGCGCGCCACCTGTGCAAAATAATATCCCCTTGTATCCCACGCTCGCAGGTGAACCTGTTCGTTGTCATCAGTGAGAAATGTTACGTCAACTTATGTGAGAAAATAAGCTAAGTAGTGATCATGACTAGAAAATATGTTACTTGTATAGGAACACTACAGTCGTAGAGTATGTTCAATTACTAGAGTGTCCGTCTTCCACCCGGCTTGTCCCGGGATGAAGACGCTACGATGTGCTGCGGCGAGTCAGAGATGTATGTGACATCTATGTCACAACACCCCCCCTCTCGCCGCAAACACCCATACACGATGTAACAACAATCAAAAAAAATATTGAAACAATCACCACAAAAAAAAATAAAGAAAGAGAAAAGAGAAAAAAATATATAAGGAGACGAGTATATAAAAAACTTATTCATAAGAGAAAAAGGAATCAAATGAGATCAAAGAAGACAAAAATAAAACTAGCCATCACCCAAAACATGCGCAGATAATCGCTCGAAAACTTCTGGTCCTAGACTCTTGGTAAAAATATCAGCTAGTTGATCTTTCGTAGATACCCACTGTAGAACAGTTTTCTTTTGGAACAAGGCTTCATTAGTTATGTAGAAATCGCGGTCAGAGTGCCTTGTACGTTTATTAGAAGCGTCATCGGTAGAAACTTTTATTGCTGACTGGTTATCGCAATGAAGATGGCCTAGAAAATCATCTTTTAAAATGTCTTTTAAAAGATGCCTTACCCACAGCGTTTGTCTCGTTGCAATCCCAAGCGCCATATATTCCGCATGGCAAGTAGATGACGCCACTGCCGCTTGTCTCCTTGCGACCCATAAAACTGGACAATTGTAGACTGAGATGTAGATTCCATATGATGACCTTGCAAACTCACCTCCCCACAAAGCATCACAGTAAGTTTTGAGAGGTTTATCATCTAACTTTGGAAATAGTCTAAGCTTTTTGTCAGTTGTGTTAGCTACATAACCTACAAGATGGTTCAGTCCCTTCCAGTGTGTAACCCCCGGTTTTGCAGAGAAACGCGCTAGATAATTAACAGCAAAACAAATGTCCGGTCGTGAACCTACCGCCAAGTAGCTGAGCGATCCAATAATAGAAAGGTATTTGCCCGACTTTGAACAATCACCGCCTGGATCCGTGACTCCATTGAAATTTTGGGGAAGTGGAGTTCTGGACAGGGTCACCCCATCCCATTCCGAATCGAGCAAACTTTTGATCAGCTCTTTTTGACATAGGGTAAATCCCTCGCCAGACCGTTCCACATTCAAACCCACAATCGAAGACAAGGTATCAGACCATTTGATTTTCAAAATACCCTTCAGATCACTTTCTAACTTCCTTAGCAAAGATTCACTAGAAGCCGTAACCACCCCGTCGTCTACGTGTAGCCAAATAACACCGACTTCAGACGGATGTTGCAAGATATACAAAGAATTATCGTATTGCGACGGAATATAACCAAGGTTTCCTAGAATATTCTTCAGGTGTAGCCACCAACATCGGGCAGCTTGCCTGGTTCCATACAGCGCCTTTTTTAAGAGGAGCGCATGCCCCGGCGGTACATTTAAACCTTCTGGCGGTTCGACCCACACCTCTTGATCAATCGGGGAGTTCAAATAAGCAGCAACAAAATCGAAAGTATGAACAGCCCACTTGTTCATAGCAGCAACCGTTAATAAAATCCTGAGGGCTACAAAAGTAGCCGTTGGAGCAAAAGTTTCCAAGAAATCAGTCCCCGCAATCTGGGTGAACCCTTTTGCTACAAACCTCGCTTTGAAACGTACACCGGATCCATTCAAATCTGGCTTGGTAGCAAAAACCCAACGGCCACTCAGTGGCTTCTTGTCTGTTGGTTTGAGCTGTACTAGCCAAACTCGCATTTGCTCCAGATTTGATAATTCTACAGCAATTGCTTTAGACCATGCTTCCTTATCCGGAGAATTCATCGCTTGCTTGAATGTCTTGGGAACCGAGATGGAGTAGAACTGGCAGAGTTCAATGATCTTGTCCACAATTAATTCTTGGTTGTGGAATTCAAACTCCTTATCAAAATTGCCAAGCTCCATGAGATTCATCACAAAATCCAGTGACATCTTTTCTGGAACAGATTTAGTAGGCACAGGTTGTTCAATTTTAACCTCAGGCTGCTGCAGTGTAAGATCGTTATCAACAAAACGGACCATAGCAGACGCCACGAAACGTTGTTCGTCTGGCAGGTAAAAAAGCCATCCTTTGCTGCTTTCTAGGTGGCCTACAACCTGACCTTTAATCGCTCTCGCATCAAGCTTTTGCCGCTTTTCCACAGGGACATGTATATATGCATGAGAACCAAAGGCTCGAAACGTATCATATTGAGGTTTGATACCAAACAGCGCCTCATAAGGAGTGCGTCTGCCGCTTGATTTGTTAGGGATACGGTTCAGCACATAAGCTGCCCATAAAAAAGCGTAGTTCCAAAAGGATTTTGGTAGATTACTGTCAAACAGGATAGTTCTCCCCATGTCCTGTATCGTGCGATTAAACCTCTCCACCATTCCATTTTGATAATGATGGTATGGTAGAGCCCGTTCGGTATGAATACCTTTCGAGGCAAGAAAATCTTGGAGAAGTTTGTTGGCAAACTCTCCTCCGTTGTCGCTTCGTAGAACTTTAACTTTCAGATTGGTATGTCTTTCAAGACGAGTTATCAGGTCAATTATAGCCTTATTCGCTTCCGACTTCGCTTTCAAGACCTTAACACATGAATAACCCGTTGCGGCATCACGCATGGTGAGCAAATAATTGTCACCATTGACCGATGGGATATGGAAGGGACCGATAAGATCTGCTGCCCAGATTTCCATTCGCTCAATGGGCCGGTTACTACTCCCCAAGGGGTTGGTTCGAGTACTTTTGCTTATCATACAGACGGGGCACTGGATTTTCCCAGGTGGTAGCTGTTTTGGCAAGCCAAGGCCCAAATCTTCCTTTATCAAACGACGGATTACACGCAGACCGGCGTGTCCAAACACTCTGTGCCAGAACAGGAGTCGTTTTTCGTTTTTGGTTAAACTTTCAAAGCGCCAAACAGGCTCGCTTCCAGCAAGGATAGGTTCCTTGAATAATGTCGAAGGACATTGCACTTTAGCTGCTGATGCACATATAGGTGATTGTTTGGGCACAGCATGAAAAGTTCTTTGATCGTTTGAGGTAGAGGGAAGAGAAACAATCGGATGGAGCCCAATTACACTTGGATGAGAACAGAAAGTAGAAAGCATCAAAGATGGCTTTGACTGACTGAAATGAGAAGAACAGAACGAGGAAGGAGAAACAGAAGGGAGAGAAAAAGTCGACAGTGGTTGTGTAGGAAGAGAATGTGACATAGGCACAGGAGGATGAGAAAATGAGGAAATGGTAGTGGAAAAAACCGCTGGTGGCCTATCGGTAGCTGGAGCAGTCGCGTCATATGAAGGTATCAGCCGATATGGAAGAGTCCACCGATTCTTCTGACGATCAAACTTGCAGTTGAACACAGGGACCCCTGCAGCCGTAGAGACTAGGAAAATATCGTTGAGGTTGTCATAGGAGACACAAGCATTAGCTTTGCGCAAAGATGCCATTGATACAAGAGTCGATCTGGCATCCTTACAAAAAAGAACTCCTCGAAGAACGACTATTTGTCCATCGTCTCGGCAGAAGTGCAGGTTTCCAACACCTGTGATGAAAGATTTACCTGACTTGGTAGCTACCGATAGGGGAAGTGGCTTAGACAGAAGTTTGAAATTATGGAGATACGATAGGAGACCAGTGAAGTGATGGGATGCCCCAGTGTCGAAAATGGTGGGGTAACTTACAATGTCTTCGCCCAATGCCATGTTTCGGAAGTCCAAATCATCCAGATCATCTGGCAAATCACCAATTTCGATGAACTGGGCTTCTGCCCCCCCCGTTGACGTAGACGTTGCCGTTGACGGCATTGCGGAGGCGTGATGTCGACTGTTGTTGGTCGGGTACCTTGGTCGATAATAGTCGGCAAGACGTTTTGCATTGGCTTGAGACTTCGAAGGGGGGGCAGATCGGAAAGGCGTTGGTTGGTCGGTCGCATTTGTCGGTTGCGTGTACAACGATCCGACGAAAGTCGCTTGAGATCGGACACCCGGCTGCTTGAAACTTGACATTGCCGGGCCTCTTGTCTTTCTGTCGATTTGGTTCGACTTGACCCGTTGGGGGCAATCGCGAAGGTAGTGATCGGGAGCCCGGCACTGCCAGCACCGATGTGCTGTGACTGCGTAAAAATCTAGTGCATCCGGCCAGTTCTCCGACGGTATGTCGGCGAGGAAAGCCTGGACATCGAAATCATTGTCGTCTGTAGAAACGGACAATACTGACGGTCCCAAAACGTTACCGGATTGGGATTCGTAGGAGTCGGCATATTGTTTCTTGCAGATGTCGAACGCATTCACTAAGGTATCGAATTTCGGCAAAGCTTTGGAGTTGTCATTCTGGATGATTTGTTCTACCCTTTGCTCGAAATCCTTCTTGAATGACGACGACGACCGCATCACCGCCATTTGGAAAATAAACCCAAAAAATGCATCGGAATGAATCCTCACATTCAAGTTGTTCCATTCCGTGTAAAGGTTCCGCATCCTTGAAGAAATCCCCACCGCATCATCGTCGTCAACTGAAAACGACAAGAATTTCTTGAAGACGTTCATTTGCGCCGCTCTGGATACCACGGAGAATTTTTTTTTGATATCTGATAGGATCTGCAACGTAGTGGTGAATCGTTGCGCATCTGTCACCAGAGACGAGTGCAATCCGGCTAAAACGACCATCCTGGCGATCTTCTCAAAAGTCGAGTTGCTGATCGCTTGGAAAAAAAAGGTCGAACCGGTCATGTGCACCGCACCAATTTCTTCTAGATCGGCTAACCAGCGTGCAAGGTTGTTCCCATCGGCGGCCAATCTGGTCACGTCCGTCCATCGACCATTGATGGAATTGGCGGTTTGGTTGACCAAATTAGCTTGTTCTAATTGAAGCTTAGCCGCCAAGAAATCCCTCTCGCCACGTTGTAATTCCGTATTGGGAATACTCGAAGTCGCTAGATGAGGAGCGGACCGAATGGCAGTATGAGAGTGCCCTGACTGTCTTCCGGTGGGGCCAGAAGTCGAAGTTCTGACTGTTTCATCGGCGAGTCGGGTGTGGTTAGTGTCAGCTATCACCGAGTCGAAGAGATCTCCCATTTGCACCCCACCATCCGGAATGAAAGCATTCGATTCGCTTCCAGTCAGGGAGGATTGAGAGGGTCGTCGAGACATAGGGACCGCTGACAGATGGAGGAAATCGTCCAGAGAGAATGGAGTACGGTCACGCCGATACACAAGAGAAAATGGGCTACTCACCGTGACGTCGTGAGATAGCCAAGAGACGAAGAAGATAAGAGAAAAAAAGAGGGAGAAGAGCAATGAGTCCACAAAAACTTTCCCTTTTCTGCACCGGATAGTGGGCCACACCACCGTAATAGGCAAGGTGGCTAACCTGCTTAGCTTATTCAGGTAGGCCGCTTGTCACTGCTCAGGGAAGTAGGAAGGGGAAACACGGAATCGACTTGACCCAAGACTATCACACTAAACGCCACCGTAAGTAGACCAGTTCCTCTCGAGGACGGGCGATTACGCTCTACTCTGAGCTACCGAACGAGGGATACGACTGAAGAGGCGAATCGACAGTCTGCTACTGAAAAGGTGATTTAGGAGTGAAGTGTTCAAACGCTGTTGGTCGTAGTCGTATTTCAGAGTCGAGATAGGCTCATAACCTATAGGAACACTACAGTCGTAGAGTATGTTCAATTACTAGAGTGTCCGTCTTCCACCCGGCTTGTCCCGGGATGAAGACGCTACGATGTGCTGCGGCGAGTCAGAGATGTATGTGACATCTATGTCACAACAACTTGTTGTGGATCCGCGTGTGCTTTCATACATTCTCCCGCAGGCAGTCCCGGGCCGCATGTGAAATAACTTGTTCCAAGCCCGACGTGAGCCGAGATCAAACTGATCAGGAGAGTCATCGTTTTTGAAAAATGCATCCTGCTGATATCTGAAGAGACTGGTGAGTGTGAGGGGAAAGAAGTAGTGAGTGAGGGGTGTTTGCAGTTGTTTGTTTTGTTTATTTTCAAGTCAAAGAGCATGAGGAAATGCTGACGTGGTATTTAAACAATGGTGAAGTCAACGATGAGTACTTGCGAGGGTTCTGGTGAAGATGGAGGTGGATGGGTAGTTTTTTTTTTTTTTTTTTTTTTTTTTTTTTTTTTTTATGGTGCAGTTTTGATTTGACATTGCGCACTATGCATCTTCATGTATCTATGTAATTGTATGTACATTCATATAAGCTGAGGTGAGTTGGTATGCTGACTTTCAGACTAGATTAGTACAATGCTAGTTTCTTGTTCACAGTGGTTATTTAAGGGTATTGAAACTGGTGAGCGGGGTGAGTGGGCCAAGGGTGTTGTTTAAGAGGACAACTAATAAGGGTTATGAAGATGAAAGGGGATGTGTAGTTGTCCAAGGTTGGAAGGGGTAGCGATCAGGGGTTGGGCTCGCCGGGATTCAAACACCGGACTCCGTCCATATAATAGCACGGTTCACGTAGGCTAAACTTCAACAACAATTTTAAACATTTTAACACCTCTGATATAAAGTTTAACCTAATGCTATCCCGCCCAGTGCATCTATAACCTGCTTATATCCAACTTATATCCACCCAATAGTTGATATATATCCCCCCGGTATCTCTCCAAAACAAAACTTCTCGTAAATTGGGGGAGCGGAAGTGGTCGGGGGGAGGATGAGGTTATAAGTTGTTTCACCTACGTGAACGGTGTTGTTGATGTGTTGTTGATGTTTATGAAAACTTTGTTGATGTTTATCTTCAACAAGGTTAAAAATCCTCTACGTGAACCGTGCTAATTGGTCACAAGTCATGGTTTGACATGACATGGGATGACACTGTGGCTTAAGGACGTGATTGTACACGCTTGGCACTGGGATGTCTGGGATGTCGGTGAAGATGAGAAGAAAAGAGAGTGAATTTCTTATGGTTAGGGAAAAAGAATAAGAAATTCTACTATCTACTATCTAAACGGGTGGGCGTCAACCCGTTAGGTTGCATGACATATCAATACATGCAACCTAACAGGTCGACGTCAATCCGTGTCACCTGCCCTCCTTGCTGGGAACAGCCATTGACAATGGCTGCTCCCTGCGAAGAGGAGTTATCGACATTAATGAAAAAATAAAAAATAAAAAATAAAAATAAAAATACAAAATAAAAAATAAAAAATAAAAAATAAAAAATAAAAAAAAAAAAATAAAAAATAAAAAATAAAAAATAAAAAATAAAAAATAAAAAATAAAAAATAAAAAATAAAAAATAAAAAATAAAAAATAAAAAATAAAAAATAAAAATAAAAAATAAAAATAAAAAATAAAAAATAAAAAAAAAAATAAAAAATAAAAATAAAAAATAAAAATAAAAAATAAAAAATAAAAATAAAAAATAAAAAATAAAAAATAAAAAATAAAATGAAAATAACAAAATAAAAACTGTAAATACATCAGACAAAACAAAAAGCTCTGTATCATAGCCAGCCAAATCCATTGGAATCCTCGGGCGCCACCAGCACACAATGGTCTCCAAAGGTATAATTAATACCTTTGATATATATATCAAAACTCAACCAAAGCTTCTCTAGGAGGACAATCCAAGTGTGCTGTTTCAAAGGGACTCTTTTGAAATACACCACGGCCACACCTTAGTGACATCCCAATTGTCTTCAAGACAAATACACGAGAAAAGCCCCAGAACAAAATTCTACAGGAATTTGTCCTGAAGGCGCCTGTGAGGTTGAGTGCCTGGGAGACTTTGATTCCAAGGGTCATCAAGTTGCCTCAAAGACCCTTTGAGGTTTTTGAGGCGACTTGGATCCGTCTTGAAGGCACATACATGCAAAAAGGCGGCTTCAGGACGGATCATTGACATTTTACAGGTTAACTTCCTGGGAACCTTCAATTCCCATGGTCATCAAGCCGCCTTGAAGACTGTTTTAGGCATTCAAGGCAACTTGTGATCTGTCTTGAAGGCGAGCTCAAGTCGCCTCAAACACCTCACGCAAGCATCACCGCAACAAATGAGGAGTCTGATCCATGAGATGGATTAGATCCGTTGATCTCATGCAGGCTGATCCCATGAGATCAAAGGATGATCTGCTGCTGGCTGAGACTCAGTTGCAAAAATTGGTGGCAATCACCAATCAGATACATGAGTATAAGACTGGGCAAGATCAAGCCTAGCTGGGTCTGGTAACCACTGCCACTGCCTCACTAAAAATGGCAATAGATTTCCGCACCAGCTCTCCTATTTTATCTGATGAGGATGGCAATTTCATGACATCTGCAGGTCTCAAGTAATACCTGTTATGGTGGCATGGCTGATTCTTGGTGCCTGCTTTTACCAGGGACATACTGCTTTAATTATAGTTTCCTTTAAGCTTTATGTTCCAAGCACAACAGACCCAACAAGATGGACCCGTGTTGTCAGACAAGATGAGGTGACGGTTCCTGCAGTGGTGGACAATACAACTTTGGATGAATTCATGTCGGCGGTGGCTGCGGAATGCGACTATGTGGCGCCTGGAACTGGCTCAATAATTCTTGGATCACTTGATGGACCGGTCTACAACCAGGACGTGTTCTGGAATGCAATTATACCTGGCTGTGAGGATTACAACATTGACAACAAACGGCTAATTCACTTTGATGAATGCTTTCAACAATGGTTGAGTACAGCAATCATTGTCCGCAGAAAATGGGTGTTGTTGAACATTACAATGTCAAACCCCTCAAGGGTAGCCCAGCAATAGCTGTTAAAATTTAAATAATATTGTTTATTTACATGCAAAACATTCCAACCTCAGTTTTCTTGAAATGCCCATCTCCTATAAGTGGCCAGACATTTTGTTTTTTACACACTAACTCTATTTGCTAGTAATGGATTTCTGTCTAAATAAAAGGAGAACCAAAAACCAGACTAAAAGAAAATACACATTAGATATAAGAAGAGATGATTAGAAAAAGAGAGACAGAGAAAGAAGATCATACCGCTAAGGATGGATTAAAAAAATATGACAAGTTGAGGACTTTTTTATGAGGGGAAAGAAGATAAGGACAAAGCACACTAACTGAGAAGAGTGAAATAGGGATTAGTGATTTCCTTGACAAAAAACAAACAAGAGATAAGAAAAGAGAAAAAAAGAAACAAACAAGATAGTGATGACTAATGAGCTTCTAAATAGATGAGCCTGAATTCTGCAGTCTTGACAAAGTCGATGGTCTTGATGAAGTCAATGATCAGCCTTGGATTTGAAGCATAAGAAGCAATGAAGTCAGAATGATTTAATCAAAGTTTTTCAGTGGGCGATTGAACTTTACAGGATTCGGGTCTTGATGAGACATCTTGATCTTGAGTCTTGAGGTGTTCTAGGTTGATGATTCAGCGGGGTGAGAGTCTTGTTGAGTCTGATGAGCAACAAGTTGGAGTCGAGTCTCTTAAGTACCAGAGATTCTCAAACCCTAACCGGTTGTATCAGGACGCGGAGCTTTTGCGAGTTTGGGAAGTGAATCTTGTAGGTGACATGCAAGGGAAATTCAGGCGATTGATTATTGAGATTATTGAAAAACTCAACAGCTAGCCATAAGATTCTTGTTACAAAACAAATCACCTGTGTGACTGTGAGCTTGATGCATGATTGTAGCCATAATTTGGGAAATATGGCAAGTGTGATGCAGCATGGGGGCTGTTGCTTGGGATGTAAGATGATCTGGAAGGAACATTAGGGCAGACGTTTGGGGCCTGGGATGGGTGTGATGGTATAGGATCTTGGTGAGACAGGTATCTTGAGGCAACATTGGGGCTGTTTCTTGGGATGTAATCTGGCCTGAAACTTGGGGCCTGGGATGGATGTGATGGGCTATGATCTTGGTGATACAGGGATCTTGATGCATGGGGGCTGTTGCTTGGGATGTAAGATGATCTGGAAGGAACACACGGGCTGAAGCTTGGGGCCTGGGATGGATGTGATGGGCTATGACCTTGGTGATACAGGGATCTTGATGCAACATGGGGGCTGTTGCTTGGGATGTAAGATGATCTTGAAGGAACACACAGGCTGAAGCTTGGGGCTTGACATGCTGTTTCTGGAATGTTTTTCCTTTTCTTCTTGGTGATATTATTGTTCCAGATATTTTGACCAACACAAGCAGCTTCAGTAATGTCCTGATCTTGAATGCAATCAATTTCTACTTGAGAAATTGTATGGTGCACACCAGGTTTATGATGTGAAAATGCATTCAAGAGATAGCTGTTATGAGTTGTGTGATGTATTTCACATGAAACTGTGGTTCCCTCTTGTTGTTTTCTTCTTGATCTATGTGATATCCCGGGCTGACACCCACCATCATAGCAGTTGTGTTGGACATTGACAGAGCAGACAATTTTCTGATGTTTTTCAGGTAAAAAGACACTGAGTTTGAGCTGGAAATTATTTTCTATGATAAAAAATTTACTCACAGTTGCAGGAATGTAAGTAAAGTTTGGCTGTTTTTCCACAATCCGCATTGAACAATCTTTTCGTAAGCCATTTAGTTTGCATTCTTCTATTTTCAAAATGTATGCTTTGGGGTAGATGACTTCCCAAATGGAAAGATCAGATGATATTCCTGCATGGGGGTTTGGGTCATCTACCTGGTATTTGCAGAGACACTGTGGTGTAATAGTGTAGTATTGATACTGTTCACATCCTCGGCTTGGCCTTGGATGTGACCAATCTAGTGTGCTGCGGCAAGTCAGAGAGGTCTGTGACATGCATTTCACAACAGTATTTTGGTAATTTTTGTCAGTGTCTTATTTAATTTTGACATGCAAAAAGTACCAATCAAATGGGTACTACTCACAATGAAAAATGTATCCTTCTGGATAGCTTCTTTATCATTGATGTTTAATATCTATACCTGGCATATTTGGGAAGCTGGATAATACTGTTTCAATTCTTCAGGTACATTTTCAGTTTCATTTTCAGGTATTGTGGATGATTTGACTGAGGGGTATTGTCCATGGGTATCCCCTTTTGGTGGGTTGAATCCCATGGATTTTTGGGTTGCTGGGTTTCCTGAAAAAATCCCTCTCACTTGTTTTGAAGCTTGGAAAAACTGTTGTTGATTGGTGTCAAACATGTAACCACCTTAAATTATCAGGTGCATAATTTGGTAGTTACTGAAGCTGATTTCAATGTCATGTCCTGGACTCTGTCAATTGGTGTGAACTGCAGTGTGTCTGAGGCGACCATCTAAGCTCTCAAATTTCTCAGTTGCAAATAAAGTTGGTGGCCCAAAACGCCTGATTGATTCAGGGAGATGTAATAAAATATGTATTTTTGGCTTGTTGGCCCATTGTGCTGACATTCTGAGAATGTGATACATGAATACCTGAATATTTTTATTAAGTTCAGCAATATATTCATCCATGCTTTCTATATGGGTTTGGAAAATTAGGCTTCCAATTGTCCATAGAGGAATCCATAATTTCTTTTGGCCTTTATCCATGAATGGAAAAAAACCAAATGGGGCCAACTGTACTAAAGTCCGGAAGTCTTTCCCAACAAAACTTTTCCAGTGGGTAATCATGTATTTGCCTTGAATTGGTGGGATATTTAGGCCTTCCAAGTTAAATTAGTTGAAAAGAGCCTCCATCTTTGCAAGGTTTTTCAGTTTTTCCATGAAGTCCCTGACCAAATATTTGACAATTCCAAGTGAGAAAACGTGGAGAATTTCAACAGGAGTGTCTTTGCATCCATCAAACTCTAAGAGATGTGTAAATACATTGCCAAGTCGGTGAGGTTCAGCTTGTTCAATGGCCTCTATTCTTTGCCAGTCATGAGGATTATTGTGTCTCAATTCAATCAGTTTATCTTGAAGTTTTTCAACCAATCCAAACTTCTGAGCCTGGGTCTCTAAAGTGACAACAGGACACAAGGTTTGGGGGGCACTACTGGTTGTATTTCAAGGATAAGAGATACAACTAGTAGAGAAAAGAAGAAGAGAAAAGGGGAAAGGGGATTGATTGATCTTTTATTTTTTGTTTAATTGTTTAGAGTGCTCTTATAAGATCAATGAGCTCAACCTGGAAAGGTTGGCTAAGCTGTGCCAGAGTCTTTAGAAGTGCAACAGCCTCCTCACACACTAAGGAAACAGTGGAGGGACAACAGAATTAGTAAACTAATCTGCCCTGATTTTTAGACTTGTAGTCAAGGTTCTAAAAGGGTAACCTGCTGATGAAGTGATCTGATCTCTTGATTGAAGGAGGAAGGAAAAGGGAAGAGGGGGAAGGATAAGGGGAAGACAGAGAAGGACTACTGTCAGAGAAACAAGGTTCAAAAAGGGGACTGACTGACAATACTTGAAGTACTGGGTGAAAGAGGCCTTTTGTTGTTTAGAGTGGTGAGCTGTAACTTGCTGAATCCTTGGATGTCTGAGTTGGTGGTTCTGGGTGTCTTGAGGTTGTGTATCCTCCCTGCAATGGAGGATACACCAACTTCGAAAATTTTCAAGGTTTGATTATGTAATCTTACATGTAGATGTGGTTGGCTGGGCTTGTTTCACTTGCTCAACCAGTTGTGGCGTAGAATTATTTATTTAATTACTCTATGAAGGAGTTGAGCAATTACAAAGAGTTCAGTGAACACTATGGTCAAAATTTCATGAGGAAACAGAATTTGAAGTCAAAACAAGGTTTAAACCTCAGGGTAAAAAGATATAATGCATTTGGGACTGGGATTAAGATAATGAGTGATAAAGGCAGACTTTAGGTCAGCTGCACTGACTCTAAGGCTGACAAAACTAAATCATGTGTTTGTCATATTCTGCCTTGGATTTTGTTTTGAGTACATTCCATGCATCATTTGTCTTCTGAAAAGTTTGATACCACCTGCGTGGAGCTGGTAAGCTTTTTATCCCAAAGAATCAATAAATGTAATCCATACTACTCCTTTCTTTAACTTCATCAACCCTCAAATGGCACATTTGGCATGGATTCTTGCAATTACCAGGAATTGGGGTATTTGTGACCTTGTCTGCCATGGGAGAGTCACCCAGATAGCAGAGAGCCATACTCATGACCAAAACTTCATCATTGAGAGTTGCATCATATGCAAATATACCTTGAGTGGCCAAAGAGATAATATATATATATATTATTGAAGCATACAAAGTTGCTGCGGGCCAAATCCACTGAGGGTTGAAGTTAGAATGTAATTGTTAAACCTAACTTTCAGATGTATTTAACTCCATCGTGTTTCTCAAACATTGTATTTCAATTCATCTCACTACGTTATCAATTTCATTCAACAAAGCTCACTCAATCAACTTGGCCTTGCAGGTATGCCTCAAGTATTTCTCTCATCAAGAATGATCTCACTTATCTCACCTTCATGTTATGTTGTTCTTCAGGTGTGCATCCACCTATCAGCTCTTGTCTCTATCGTCGTGTACTCACAGCCACTCGCTGCCAAAGGTTAGTATCTTGTCATTTGAATTAACCTCACTACGTTTTCAATTTCATTCAACAAAGCTCACTCAATTGACTTGGCCTTGCAGGTGTGCATCCACCTATCAGCTCTTGTCTCTATTGTCGTGTACTCACAGCCACTCGATGCCAAAGGTGTGCATCCACCTATCAGCTCTTGTCTCTATCCTTGTGTACTCACAGCCACTCGCTGTCAAAGGTTGTGAACCCCCGGCTCCTTGTTCATTAGGTTATGAGCCCAGAGGCGCAACAGGTTCCACTATAACAACTTATTACCGACGATCTTCATGTCCAATCATAAAGCAGTACTCCAGTCACTCGACTTAATCCCTTTTGCTACCTGGAAAGGTCAAATGAAGGGATATCTCAGAGTTCAAGGAATCGAGATGTACATTGACTCATCAATACCCAAACCAGTTGATCCCTCTGAAAAACTCACCTACCGTCGAGAGATGGACAAAACTTCTGGCTTGCTCTCACTATACCTTGGGCACAAGTATTGAACCCAATTCGTTAACGACAAGAACAAAAACGACCCCAGAGCCATCTGGATTGCTATCGAAGAACACTTCGAATCTAAGGCTGGAAATAATCAAGCCAAAGTAGTCCAAGAATTCTTCTCGATCAGCTTCAAGGGCAATGACGTGGCTACCTTTCTCACCAACCTCAACAGTCATCTCAGCAACATTGCAGCAGTTGGTATCAAGATTATAAATACTCCCAAATTCACCTTGAATGAAACCTTTGTCTTGGAATTTTTACTGTCTCGAGTACCTGCGTCTCTCAATCTTCAAGACATCCTGATCATCAAGCATCCGTTTTCAATTCAAATCTTCAAGGACCTTCTTGAAGGAAAACGACGAGACATGAGCCAAAGCACTCTAGCCACCGACTCTCCTGTCTTGAAGCAAGAATCAGCACTTGCTGCAACCGATGTCTCCAATAATTGGCCTACCTGCTCTCCATGAGTACACAATCCTGCCACCAAACATTTGGCCAAGAACTGTCGAGCACTTAGAATGAAGAAAAAACCCACAGCAAAAGCGGCTACTACGCAGCAATCTCTTCAAACTCAACCATCAGATGGAAGTGAAAACAATCACCACGACAATTCCTCCATTAGAACAACAAACAGTGGCCTGCTTTGTATTCGCAAAGCATTGTCAGCTGTTCAATCTTCAGAGGTCTGCTTTCTAGATAGTGGCGCCAGTCACCACATGTTCAGCAACAAATCAAAGTTCTCCAACTATTGCCCTTGATCGACACAAATAGCTCTGGCCGACGGTAATCAACTTGAATCAATTGGGGAAGGTTTCGTTTGCTTAATAGCCAAAGATGGTTCTCAACTCAAACTCAAAGCGCTCCACGTGCCGGACCTAGCTGGTACACTCATCAGCTTTGGCCACCTCTTTGAACAAGGTTGTGACTTTTGTAGAACTGGACCAAATTCATTCAATCTAGTCAGGAATCGGTCTATAATCCTGTCTGCGGCAGTAATCGGCGGTGTCTGCAACATCAATCTAGCACCGGGCTCCCATCAGGATCAGTAGGACATCCACACATCAAGACTCTGAAGAAAATGTACCCAGGCATCAAAGCCTCCAAAATCAATCGCGACACCTGTTTGATATCAAAATCACATCACCCCCTTTCCTGGTTTACTACCTGAAGCTAAAGGACCTCTTGAATACATTTACATGGACCTGAGCGGAAGAATCAATCCAACATTTTTTGGCGGAAAAGAGTATTATTTTAAAATCACTGATTACTTTACTCGCTATCGTCACATGTACCTACTCTCTAAGAAATCCAAAACTTTCTCTTACTTCATGCAATACTACAACGAAGTAACCAACCATCACTCTATAAACATCAAAACCGTCATCTTTGACGGGGGGCATTGATATTTGCACGCCAATGGGCGCACGCCCACGCCCATGCCCATTGCACGCTGATAAAAAAAAAGGCGTGCTGCCCGCACGCCTTTTTTTTATTGGCGTTGTGAGAACTCCTTTTGGGACGGGGGTAGTTCTGTGAGGGGGAAATAGCAGTTATAGTATTTCAGGTATGTATGAATTTATTACAACTGTTAAGGGTGGTTTGAAAGACCTGCCCCTCTATTTAATACAAGAGTTAACACAACAATTTTATTTATTGTTGTGGCTGATAACTTTCTTTTTGTTTTCTTTCAGAGAACTGTTTATGTAGTAATCTCTTATCAGACAAAGATCTAATTTCAAAGTACAAATAATCAGCAAATAAGCTTGATGAAGGGATCAGGGAAGTAGATAGTGGATGGATTGTTACAGAAAGTTTGACAAATGGAATACAAGCCTTTGGAATTGATGAGGAACAGTATTTATATGTTTTTAGTATTTATTTTGTTTTTATGTTTAGATGCAGTCAGAGAGAATGAGTAGATGGATGTTTTGGTATAATGTGAACTATTCAATGTGTTGTACCCTGTTCCTTAACCTTTAGTTAAAAGAGCACAATTTCCCTTTTGTTTCTTTGTGTATTTTAAACTGATATGAAAGATGTTGTTGTGGGTCACCTGATTAAGATCACACTATTTATATGGATGAGTAATTTTATTTAGTTTGCTAGCTAGATGATGGGGCGTGGGATCCAAGTGGGATGCTACTGGGATGATTTTCTTGGATGATTTCCTTTCTGGGAGGGAACAACCTCCCCTTTATATAGTAAAATGTGAGGGATTTTTGCTGGTGGGATGTCTGATTGAGGTTTTTATGCTGGTGGGGTCTCTTCTTCTACACTGCCTTCATGCATGGAGTGCATAAAGTGAGCTATTTCTGCTGGTGAGGTTATGTACTTAGACTGTGCCACAGATCATGTGCTGCGTCTTGTGACCTAAAGTGAGCTGTTTCTGCTGGTGAGGTTATGTACTTAGACTGTGCCACAGATCATGTGCGGTGTCTTGTGACCTAAAGTGAGCTGTTTCTGCTGGTGAGGTTATGTACTTAGACTGTACCACAGGTCATGTGCTGCGTCTTGTGACCTAACACTAAACTATATACTACTTCTATATATATACTATGTACTTATTATTCACTATAATTCTTTTTAACTGTATAACTTTTGATTTAGCTGTGCAAATCCTAACATAAATGGGTGACTTATCGATTAAATTTACCCTAGATTTCAATTATGCACTTATATTGCTACTATTTTTCCTTCTGAAAGATAATGAAAGAGTATAATCCTGCCTGATACTTGAAACAGGGTTTGGAATACCACAGCGTGCGGGCTGCACGCCCACCCCTGGGCGTCAGCACGCCTGTAGATGGGTGTGCGGGCTGCACGCCCATCTACAGGCGTGCAACACTGCAGGCGTGCAGTCGCACACCCTTGTCATGTGTATAGGCAGGGGCGTGCCCCTGCCTATATACATAGAAAGGGTGTGCAAGCCACACGCCCTTTCTATGTATATAGGCAGGGGGCACGCCCCTGCCTATACACATAGATTGGCGCACCACTGACCTATGTATATAGGAAGGGGCGTGCCCCTACCTATATTGTCAGCTTGCTACTATGACAGAGCAACCTGTCACAAGTTTTCTACAAAAATTATTATAACATACATAGAATATCAAATAATAATTAGAATATTCTTTGATATTCTGAATCTACAGTAAAATTAACCTAGAGTAACCCCCTCACAGGTACCCCTAATTCTCACTCCTTCACTATGTAAATTAGCTTACAAGAATTAGCAAGTACCTTTAATAAAGGGCACTTGCATTAATTAATGCTTATGTATATAAATACATATTCTTAAACCCCATTTCCAGTCACGGAAATGAGGTGTTGTGTAAATTAGGGGAGATAGTGTAAATACACCGTGTTTTACTCAAACCCCGCGTACCACAGTCCGCAGAGCCTGAAGTTCAACCCGCGTGACTGAAAGCCCGCGCCAAAGTTAGGATATAAGCCCCCGCGCAAGCATTAAGCCCCTTACAGGCTCTCAGCTTGGCACGCGGACTCCACAGTCACTCAGGTACACCCAAATCAGCAAAAACACGCCCCAGTGACCTCATTACATATGTTACATATGTAATGAAGACTACTGGGGACTAAATAATTAATTATAGTAGATTGTATTATTATTTATACATATAAATAAAAATACACTGACTGAACAAACAGTACAAATAATACTGTGGCTTATTATAAATACAAATAAGCCACTAGTATTAAATATACAACAACCAGTACTGATGTACTACAGACTGTAAGTCAAAATAAATAAATAAATACATTAAATAAATCAATTGGTGGCGTGTATTCAAAGCAGGGGCTGCTGAAGCGTCACCAAGAAAGCACAAATGGCCAGAATGTGGTCCAAAGATCCCACAAGTTGGCCAATAATACCTACAGGGTCCCCAGAGGGAACTCAAGACTATTTAAGGAGCTCTTCAACCGCCCAAAGAAGGCTCCTCATGCTTCCCAATACCCACTGACAACCTTACCCACTTCTTATTAGATATATACATCCTTATAACACAGTCTGGTAAGCTTCTTAGTAGTTATTCTTTAGCCCTGTCTTCCCCAACAACTTCACAGTGCCCATCAAGCTCCACCATCCATCCATCCAAGCACTTCAAACTGTCCAGTTTCACCCAGAATATCCCCAAGATCCCTCAAGGTTTATTACCAGTAAGTAAAAATCCTTTTCTTGAAGATATTCCCCACTTTCCTTTCCTGGGATAAACCACCCCTGATTTATCAGGCCCCAGTGTTCCAGGTACCTAAATCCTCTGCAATTTATTTGCAAGATACATTAGAGGGATCTAAACCACCCCTGATTTATCAGGCCCCTCTGGTTTTAATTATATTAAATTTATTTAATATAATTATTAACCTATTTTTCTCTCAATTTTTACGTCACAATTCCCCCATATCTTTTGGGAATTGTAACTGTGTACCTTACCCAGAGTTTATATACTCTTTCCATCTATCCTTGCACCACCTGTAGCTAGAAGGACTTGTCCTTGGCATCAGGGAGGCTGACATATATACATAGAATCGGTGTGCAAACCACACGCCAATTCTATGTATATAGGCAGGGGCACGCCCCTGCCTATATACATGATGATGTCATGCGTACACCAGAGTGTACGCATGACATAAGCATCCCCTCCCCGTCCCCTCTCCCCCTCCCCCCCAGCGGATTTCAACCGCAACCACCCCCCCCACCTCCACACCAACCCAGCCGAGCCGAGCCAACCCACCCGACCCGATCTGAGCGAGCCAGCCAACCGACCTGACACGGAACAACCGGACGAACCCCTAAGTGGGTTTTTTTCATTTTTTCCCCTGAGCCCCCGTGAGCCCCCCCCGTGCCCCCGTGCCCCCCGTGGCCCCCGTAAGATTAAACAAAATAAAAAATAAAAAAAGAAAATAAAAATAAAAAAATAAAATAAAATAAAATAAAATAAAATAAAATAAAAGAAAATAAAATAAAATAAAATAAAATAAAATAAAATAAATAAAATAAAATAAAATAAAATAAAATAAAATAAAATAAAATAAAAGAAATAAAATAAAATAAAATAAATAAAATAAATAAAATAAAAGAAAATAAAATAAAATAAAAATAAAATAAAATAAAATAAAAGAAAATAAAATAAAATAAAATAAAATAAAAAAAAAATAAAATAAATAAAATAAAATAAAATAAAATAAAATAAATAAAATAAAATAAAATAAAATAAAAAATAAAATAAAATAAAATAAAATAAAATAAAATAAAAGAAAATAAAATAAAATAAAATAAAATAAAATAAAATAAATAAAATAAAATAAGATAAAATAAAATAAAATAAAATGAAATAAAAAAAATAAAATAAAATAAAATAAAATAAAAATAAACTAAAATAAAATAAAATAAAAATAAAGGGCATTAATAAAAAAACCCGGTTTTTCCGCGTTTTACCACCCGGTTTTACGCAGCGGCGACGTAAAATTTGCTGCGGAGTACACCCGGTTTTCCGCGTTTACACCCGGTTTTTTTTAATTATTTTTTTGCGGGCGGAATTTTACGGTTTTTCAAAGTTTTAAAATTGCTGAAAATACTTCTTGGCGTGTAGACTTTTTATGGTATTTTTTATTTTCCAAAAAAACCACATCTTCTATTTTATTTTGCCCATACACCCGGTTTTTTCAAAAAAAATTCCCCACGGCTCAATTTTCAGGATTTCTCAAAGTTTTAAATCTTTTTAAAGCACTTTAAGGGGTGTAGAATTCAATGCAACAAACAGTCTACTTTTAAATTTACTGGTTTTTGTTTTATGATTTTTGGACAGAACTTATTTGTAAACACCTTCACGCCTGTCTTTTATGATATTTGGGGAGTTTTCAAATGGTTTCATACACTTTAGAGGGTGAAGAAATTATTGGAAAGAAATATGTGGATCTCAAGAAGTTACGGTGATTGTAGATGGTATTGAGGGTGACAGAAGAGGGGAGATTGGTGTCTTGCAATAACGCAGTCTTAATAGTTAATGGACGAACTCCAGAATGGGTTAATTGGGTGACAGTGGTTTTTTGTTCTTCGGTTAATCGGCGATGGACGGCATGGATGGAAGGATCTTCAGAAGCTGGGTGGTTGTGGCTAGGATCTTTGATCTTGATTTGGAAGTAGCCTTTCTTCTTATAGAAGTTTCCAGTAAGTTTGAAAGGACAGGAAATCTTCTTGGTCTTCCCCAATTGAGTACCATCTTTGGTCTGAAAAACCCCAGATCTGTCACATTGATAAGTGCATCTGTTCTCCCCATATTCAGTGGAGGAATGGGTTATGCAGAGGGCATAGCCATGCTTCTTGGCCCAAGTTTGGACAGAGCTATGCATTTCCTCCTTTGTTTGATATGTTAACTCAGGAGGAGGAGCAAGGTTGGGTACTTCAGGAGTGGTGGCGGGAGTGGTGGTAGCATCTTTGGCGAGGAAGAGGGGGTTGATGTGAGACATGTTGGATTTTGGGGTTTTTTTGGATTGGGGGAAAGGTTGAAAAAATTGGTGGGGTATGGAAGATTTTGAGGTGGCGTGGAGAGGGGAAAAAAAGAAGTTTTTTGGTGTTATTTTTAGTGGGTTTGGGTGGAAAATGGATGAGGAGTAGTGGTGGAACTGAAAATGGGTGGTGGGAGGAGTTGGGAAAATTTGGGAAAAAAAAAGTGAAATTGGGGAGTTGGGTTGCGGAGAGGAGGGAAAATGGGGAATTTTGGTGTTTTTTTTGTGTGGATTGGTTGAGTGGTTGATGAGTTACGGGGGGTTGATGATTTAGGGGGGGGGGGGGTGGCGTTGGTTTTTGATTGTGGTGAGTGGATTTTGATGTGGTTGATGTTGGAAGTTGGATGAGCATACCTGGGGAGCCTGTGCGCATCATATGCCACCCTCAATTTGAATATTGAATAAAAACTCGAAATTAAATAAAACCAGGTGTGAGCGCGGAAAACCGGGTTTGCTGCGCAGCCGCATCTGCGCAGAAAACCGGGTGTAAACGCGGAAAAACCGGGTTTTTTTATTAATGCCCAAAATAAAACAAAATAAAAATAAAATAAAAACAAAATAAAAATAAAAATAAAATAAAAATAAAGTAAAAATAAAATAAAAATGAAAATAAAATAAAATAAAAATAAAATAAAAATAAAATAAAAATAAAATCAAAATAAAATAAAATAAAATAAAATAAAATAAAAATAAAATAAAAATAAAATATATGGCTAATGCATACAATAGGCCAGTGGTGTTCCTCACAAACAACCGAGCAGCTGGCTGCATGAAGTTTCTCCCTTCAACGGTTGCACCCGACCCCAAACCAGCCAGCCCAATCTACCTTGCACTAATTAACGGGAATCACTGGATACATTTTATAGTCAAGCGTGGCCTAGTACCTTTCCCTCCACCTCCCATACCTAGATCATTTCCAAAGAGCCAAGCTGCTGGTTGGTTGATCATCATTGAACTGGCCACACTTCTTTACTCCAAAACTTGCAAGCCAATGTAACACCCCTCCTCTGATTTGTAATTACTATATTAAATTGGTTCCCATATATAAAAGTAGAGTAATGGCTGTCAACATTACTCCTGAATATTGTTAGCCTCCTTGATGCCAAAGACAAGTCTTTCTAGCTACAAGAGGTGCAAGGATATAAGCAAAGAGTGATATTACTCTGGGTAAGGTTCTAAGGTTATAATTCCCAAATAAAACAGGGGAATTGTGACCTAAAATTTGGAGGAAAAATAGGAAAAATAAGGTAATAATTATATTAAATAAATTTAATATAATTAAAACCAGAGGGGCCTGATAAATCAGGGGTGGTTTAGATCCCTCTAAGGTATCTTGCAAATAAATTGCAGAGGATTTAAGTACCTGGAACACTGGGGCCTGTTGACACAGGGGTGGCATAATACCAGGAAAGGAAAGTGGGGAATATCTTCAAGAAAAGGGTTATTACTTACTAGTAATAAACCTTGACAGATATTGGGGATATTCAGGGTGAAACTGGACAGTTTTGGGCGCTTTGATGGGTGGATGGAGGAGGTGGATGGTCACTGTAGAGTTGTTGGGGGAGACAGGGCTAATAACTACTAACAAGCTTACCAGACTGTTTTAAAAAGATATATATCGAATAATACGTGGGTTGGGTATAAAAAAGCTTGAGGAGCATTCTTTGGGCGGTTGAAGAGCTCCTTAAATAGTCTTGAGTTCCCTCTGGGGACCCTGTAGGTATTATTGGCCAACTTGTGGGATCTTTGGACCACATTTTGGCCATTTTTGCTTTCTTGGTGATGCTTCAGCAGCCCCTGCTTTGGATACACGTCACCTATTGATTTTATTAGTTTATTTATTTATTTATGTTGACTTACAGTCTGTAGTACATCAGTACTGGTTGTTATAGATTAATACTAGTGGCTTATTTGTATTTATAATAAGCCACAGTATTATTTGTACTGGTTTGTTTAATCAATATAATTGTATTTACATGTATAAATAATAATAATAATATCTAATATAATCAATTATGTAGTCCCCATTACTCTTCATTACATATGCAACATATGTAAAGAAGTTAATGGGGCGTGTTTTTTTTTGCTTTGGGTGTACCTTGGGTGACTTTGGAGCCCGCGTGCCAAGCTGAGAGCCTGTGAGGGGTCTGATGCTTGCGCGGGGGCTTATGTTCCAAGTTTGGAGCAATCTTTCAGTCACGCGGGTTGAACTTCAAGGTATGCGGACTGCGGTGCGCGGGGTTTGAGTAAAACTGTCAGCTATGTGTATGAAACACTGGCTTAATTTTACAATTAAACCAGGTACTTTCACTTTGCTGAAAGGTTATCTGAATAAATAATTGAATTTATTCTCTCTATAGTGTCCAAACTATGCACAGAGGATAACCTAAAACTCCTTATAATTGAATATTTGATATACAAATCACTCAATTGGAGAAGACTAATAGTTAACCGTGTAGGTTTGGCTATTCTTTGTCTTTTTGGGAAAGATATAGCAATAAAAATTGCTATTAAGCAGCTGGCAAGCACTTAAGCTGATTGGCTACTTTCAGAGGTGGTAGTCTTGCAGAAACTGCTTTCTAAGGAACAGATCAAGGCCAAGAGATGGGGAATTCTAAGGTAACTTGAGACTATTCCAGTAATAAAGGTTGGGTTGGATATAAAAGGGATACACTACTCTAAAAGTAGGAGGAGAATATTCAGAGTACTTACTAATGTGGTACTGGGGGAATATGCTGAGGAACCAATCCTAGGCCAGAAATGGCCTCCTTTTATATTCTAGAGATTCCTTGAGGAATGTTCTAGAATGTTAATTCTAAATTCTGCTCTAATGTATTACAATTCAAATGTACAATGATGTAATGGGAATTGTATTGAATTGAGCACAGTATTTTCTATGTCCCCATGACCTCATGACATGTATGTATAACCAATCACATCATGGGCCAATTCATTTAATAGAACAATACTGGGAAATTACCACGCACTCAGGTAATTTCTTTCTTATAAGCATAACTGTATTATTATTATATTTATGCAAATAAGTTTATTGTCTCTCAGCTTTTATGACAATATTTTATAATCTATATATTTTTTACGGTTATTCCATCTCCTACTAAGTACCTTTTGAGATATGGTAAAGTAATAGAAGGAGTTGGAATTTGGTGGTGGTTTGAGTGAGGTACCCCACCTAATTTTACATGAAAAGTTGATTACTTTAATAATATTATAGTATATATTATTGCTAATACAATATTTTATTAATATTTTACATTGAAGTCAGTCTTTAGGATACTCTGGAGTATCTCTAGGGCTGACATTCCCTACCACCAAAAGAGGATTAATTATGAATTATAATTAATTCTTGTAGTGCCTATGTCTCCTAAGGAGTTTATCTGCATTGGGTATATCTTTAGCTGTAATCCATTCATCTTCATGAATAGGATTTTTATACCTTACTAGATAAAGTTTATCTTTAACTCCTCTCATAATTTTCTCTTTTAGGATCTTTTTGACTTCTTTAGCTCCTGGTTGTTCTAAGGGAGGAATTTCTGCCTCTGGTGTATCTTGTCTTAGAGGGCATAATTCTTTGTCTGCTTCTTCATATGGTTTCAACAGGCTTACAGGAAATGTAGGATGTTTTTTCTGTAATTCTCCAGTCAGTTCTACTTCTACAGCATTTTCACCATGCAATGCTTTAATCACAAATGGTCCTATGAATGCATTCTGTAGCTTCTTTGGTCCTTTAATATTCTTCAAGTTAATTGTGGAGATAAGTACTAAGTCTCCTATTTTGAAGGAGGGGATCTTATGTTTTTTGTCCCATCTGCTTTTTTTGTATTCAAAGGCGTCCTCTATACATCTCTGCGCATGACTCCTGGCTTTATCTAACATAGTTTTAAAGCTAGCTGCTGTAGGATGTATTTCTATCAGGTCTTTCTTAAGGCTATCTTGAGGCAACCTGGGATTCCATCCTTTCTCAAGTAATGAAGGTGCCTTTCCTGTAGAAGAGTGAATGGATGTTTTGTACGCCAATTCTAGTGCAGGTAGAAGTGTAACCCAGTCATGAGTAAATCCGTCTGAGTCTTTGAATTCCAATCCATAAGCACAAAATCTCCTAAGCATATCTTCTAATGTTTGGATCATTCTTTCTGCAAGTCCATCTGTTTGAGGATGATAGGCTGTGGAGAAAGAAAGTTTGGTCCCAAATAATTTATAAAGTCCTTTCCAAAGTTCTGAAGTGAATTTTGGATCTCTATCACTAATTATATTTTTAAATAATCCTGTCCATGATATTACTTTCTCCCATATTAACATGGCTGTATACATAGCTGTGTCATCTTTGTGACATGGTAGAAATATAGGTGTTTTGCTAAATCTGTCTAAAATTACTAAACAAGCATTGTAGTTCTTCTTTCCTCCTGGTGGTAGTCCAGTAACCCAATCCATGTTTACTGTTTCCCATGGCATAGAAGGTTCTTTTATTTGTATCATATGTCCAAATCTTTTTCCTGTTGCCTTATTAGATTTTTGACATCTGTCACAGGTGGTACAATATAAGTGGACATCATCTCTCCATTTGGGCCACCATGCTATATCTTTAATTCTTTCTTCTGTCCTGTCTTCTGATAAATGTCCTGAAAAGTTGGAATCATGGCATTCCTGCAGAATGGTATTTATTATAGTTCTGTCTGTGACAGTCATTACACATGTGTGTTTGGTTCTATGATAAATAATACCATTGAACAGGTGAAATCTTCCAGCTTGATAGGATTTTTTCCATTCTATGTCTAGTGCATTTATGAGTTCCTCATCTTTCTGGTTAGATTTAAGGATCTGTACTAGAAGGGCACAATTCTTGTCTTCTTTGTATGTTTGTCTAATATTCTCAAAGAATTCTTCATCTAAATCAGTGATGCTAATTCCCATTATTGGTAGCTCTTCTGATTCTTCTGGTACCCATGCTGGGTTGTCTGGAGTATTAGGTAGTGACCATCTACTAAGACCATCAGCATTCTTATGCAATGCTCCTTCTTTATGTATAATTGTCATATTACCCCTATACTCCTGAATTGAAATTTGCCATCTCAACATGTGTCTGTTTGGGGTTTTCATATTCAATAAAGATTTAAGTGCTGTACAGTCAGTAATGACTTCAAATACACTTCCATCTAAGTAATAATGTAATTTTTCTAAAGCCCAGACTAGACATAGACATTCTAGTTGGCTAGCCCCGTATCTTCTTTCAGAGTCTTTTAGTTGTCTGGAGATGAAACATATGGGACCTTCTTTAGGTATGTCTTCAATGATTTGTAGTTGGTGCCTAGTCCTTCCATTGAAGCATCTACACATAACTTGAAAGGTCTTTTAAAATCAGGCATCAATAATAGAGGTGCATTTGTCAGATGTTCTCTAATTGTCTTATATGCTAATACTCTTTCATGAGTCATCTCAAAACAAGAATCATTTGAACATATTTCATACAAGCATCTAGCTATTGCTGCATATCCTTTCAAGTGTTGCCTGTAGTAACTTGCAGATCCTAAGAAACTCTGCATCTCTTTCTTATTAGAGGGTATTGGTTTTTTCATTATGGCTGCTACCTTGTTTTGGTCTACACATAATGATAGTCCTGATACTACATGTCCTAGAGCTTTTAATTCTTTGAATCCAAATGCGCACTTCTTTAAAGAAATTTTCATGTTAAATTTAATAATTTTTCCAAGTACTATAGAGATCCTTTCTAAGTGATCTTCCCAACTGGATGAACAAATTATAATATCATCTATGTATACTATTAGCCATCCTTCTGCTAATTCTGCGAAAAATATAGAATTCATCATCCTTTGGAAGTGGGATGGGGCATTTTTTATTCCAAATGGCATTCTAAGATATTCATACACACCTTTATGAGAGATTATCCTCAGATATTTCCTAGCTTTCTCTGTTACTTTGTTCTGATGGAAACCTGTTGAAACCCTGTGACACCACTGTGACAACTACAACTCACTCAAGAGTTCCCTTCTCATCTGACTCTGTCCTCTCTCCACTTC
This sequence comes from Puccinia hordei, assembly GCA_007896445.1. NCBI lineage: Eukaryota > Fungi > Basidiomycota > Pucciniomycetes > Pucciniales > Pucciniaceae > Puccinia > Puccinia hordei. Next base: position 48,402 of record RDRW01000493.1, read on the forward strand.
TCTTCTCTTCCCATCGAAGTCAACTCTCAAGATCATCACAAGCACCCAACTCAAGATCAAGACTCCCCTTAAGTTCAAGTCCGGGAAGCTTTAACAGTGGACAGCCTCATTTAGCTTCCAACTTGGTGAGAAATGCAACAATAGCATTTCATCCGATGATCCTCAATTCAACAACATCACTAATACATTCTCTTATCATTCTTAGTCACTCCCAGTCTTATTTGATCTTCCATTAAAAAACATCAGCTAGCTTATAACCTATAATCATTAGGGTTTGTTTTCACTCACTTCAACTTCTCTCTCTCAAAACCAATCACTAACATACTGTTAATCTTAGTTTACGAGTCCTCTATTTTCTTCTTCATCATCTTATTAATCACTCAGCTAGAAAACAACATTCATCCAGGGTTGGTCTCTATTTCTGTCTCTCAACTTTATCCCTAATCATTTCTATTCTAATCTTGTCATCTAGGTTTTCTGGTCTTTTATCTTTGAGTAATAAAATCAAACAGTCACAGCTTCATTAAAACCTTTTAGTGCATCCATGCTAGTGATATACTTAGCTTGGGCCAGGTTAGTCAATGCTTCTGATATCCTTGGTATAGGATATCTATCAGGAACTGTATAATTGTTGAGTGCTCTAAAATCACCTACCATCCTAGACTTATCATTATGCCATGCTATGATTACTGGTGTAGTAATTTCCACTTCTTCATTATGGCGAATCTTTCTGATCACATTGATTCTTACTAGATCTTCTATATGTTTATCTAGTTCTACTCTTGCTCTTGGACTAGCTGGATATGCTGGTCTTCTAAGCAAGGGTGGGTATGGTCTTTCAATATTAAGAGTAATATCTACTTCGTGACCAATAATTGCTCCAAGAGGTTCTTTTTCTGTGGCAAATGCATTTTTATATTCAAACAGTTTATGGATTAATTGTGTTTTTTGTGAACTGGTAAGTTCTTCACATATTTTACTCTCACTCAACTGTTCTTTAGCAAATTCTTCACTTTCATTTTCAACTGATAATTGGTTAATTCTCAATTTTTCTTTTGTTTTGAAAAGAAATTTCTTTTTCTTGTTGTCATTCCCTATGGTAAAATATCTTTCTCTGCTGTTGTTGATATCAAACCCATATATAGTCAAATAATCATTTCCCAGTATAAAATAATTACTGACTCCATCATCTACCACTATGAATTCTACTTGTATCCTTACAGATCCTCCTGGGTGTGGTATTATCATTGCACAAGGGAATATTCCTAGTGTTTTCATGGTGTTACTTGCACTATTCAATTTTATGGATCCTATAGGTATCAATTGATTCTCATTGTCTGGGCAGAATTGTTGTAGGTATGTTTTAGATACTATTGAGCAAAATGCTCCACTGTCCAAAAGCATATCTGCCTCTTGTTCCTGGAAAATTACTGAGATAATATTGGATTTACCTGCTGTATATCCTTTTCCTCTAGCTGTTTAGATTTCATTATTCTGGCTTCTGTCACGTGTGTGACTTCTTGACCTGTATGCCATTCTTGAGGTAGTTGACTATCATGAATCACGTCAGCTATGTCTAAGTCAGCTTGTATCATGTTGGCTGAAGCACTTGATATTGAAGATCCATCCTCATAGTCATGAACTGACTCTTCTGCTTCCTCTTCTTGTTGCTCATCTTGTGCTTCTATATCCACTTGGTTCACATTTTTCTTCTGTGGACATGTCACTGATGTGTGTCCCATTTTTTGACAATTATAGCATTTTTTGTCTTTGTTAGGGTTCATTTCTCTGTTTATGTCTTTACTTTTAGAGCTACTGCTTTTCTGCTCATTTTTGTCAGACTTTTCTTGGTAGTTGTTTTTGGAAATTCTATATCTCCTACCAATTCTGGTTCTAGTAATAATATCTTCCATTATATTTATGATATCTTCTGTTGATGCATCCTTAGGTGCTCTACTTTTTACGGCATGTTCCAGTTCACCTCCACATTTCTTAAGGATTCTTTGGTGCATGTCTTGAAGTGTCATGTAGGGCCATAAGGCAGTCTATCTTTTTGAGTAAGGACCCACTTAATAGGTGAATCTTTATCTGCATCAAAGATACTTTTGTCAAATTTACTTTCTAATTTATACCTCCAGGCTGGGCTACCCCATTTATTTAATATTTGTAGTTTCCACCAATCCCAAGATTGTTTACCACTACTTGATCTCACATCATTGAACCATCTTCTAGCAGCTCCTTTGAATAAACCACTCAGTCTTCCTGAAATGGAAGCATCTGACAATTCAAAATCTTCTTGTAAGAGATCTATGGTCCTAATAAATTCCAAGTGATCATATTCTCCTTCACCTGAGAATTTAGGCCATTCTTTTATTCTAGGTATTTCTAATCTAGGAGATTCTTTCTCCTTATATTCCACAGGTGTGGTTTGTTTCGTGATTAGAAAATGTGGTGGAATACTTTTATCCTCTGTTTTTCTCAAATGATCTTCTATATTAGTTGTATTGAATTCCTTTGTAGGTAAAAACATGTTATGATTTTGTTGATTAATTATTTCTGGTGTGTTTGTCTGAATTGGGATTTCATTAACTTGTACTTTATTTTTAATTTCTCCCATCTTGTCACATATCAATTTAGACAATCTTTCTTCCATACTATCTATCTTATTATTCAAGTTCTGTTCCAATGAACTTATTTTACTGTTAATGTTTATTTCTATGGTTTCTGTTCTTTCTAGAACATTCATAATATTTTCTATATGTTCTTCAGATGCATTATCACTATTAATATGAAATTGATCAAGTTTATCTCTAATATCTTTTGTGATGGATGTATCTTGGATTTGAAGCTTTGTTTGTAATTCATTTTTTAACTTTTGTATTTCTATTAATAATAATGAATTATCATTTGTATTTCTAGGTAAGGAATTAATTTTTGAATTAATTTCTTCTTTGATCTTATGTAATTCTATGTTCAACAAGGAATATTCTTGGTTCATTTTCATACTAGGATTGTTGATTTTTTGTTCTTCTTTATCATTCTGTGATAATTTAGAGTCAATTTTTATAATATTATTATGATTTATTACCATAATATTTTTTAAATCTTTCATTGCTTGTATTATACTCTGAATCTTTTTAGTTTCTAGTATCATTCCCTTAAACTCTTTATTGTACTCAGCAACAGACAATGATAATTGTCTTACGTCATAATTATTGTTCAAAGTATTTTGCTTGATCTCATTGACTTTCCTGTCAATGTGTGCAATGTTTTGTATTAATATTTGGTCAAAAAATTCCATTTCTGATGACAAACAAGAATGATTAGAACTATTTACAACTGGTTCTGTATGTAATATAGGGGATGGCGAGGAATTAGATGAAAGAGGGGTAGTGGAGAAGATTAGTTGACCGCTTCCTTGAAGTCAATCATTGCTTGACTGATTTTGGTGATTTTCCTCCATCCTTTCTTGTCTATCATCTTGAGACTGTTTTTCTTCTTCCAGGCGCTTTTTTCCTTGGGGAATTTTTATCTTCGTCTTTCTGGATTGTTCCGCCGTTTTCTTTGGAATCTTGTAGCTCTTTATTTTGTCTTTCACCGTTGCCGAATCGACTTGTTTGTTGGTCTTGTTTTCCGGCTTCTTTGGCGCTTTCTCGGCCCAGATTTTCGCTACTTTTTGTTCCTTGTAAGGATTCCATTTGTCCAAGATTTTGATTGTCTCCGGATAGCCGAGGAAACTGGTAACGAGTCGGAAGCTCGAGATGACCTGCTTGATGTCCTTCGGGAGTATCTCCCACTCCTCCGCTTCCTTCGCGTTGTGGTAGGCCTTCTTTGCTGCCACGAGGAATTCTATTGCTTCCGCTTGGCTCTTTGATAACGGGTGTTGTCCTGTGAATGCTGGATTCCAACGACGTCAGTGTCGAATCACTTCGATTTTGTTCATTATTAACTGACCTTTTGGTGCTTTGTCCGTCACAATCATCAGATCGTTGTTGTCCATATGCTCCTCTACTCCTTTTGTGGCCTCTGTTCCTTGGGGCTGGTTTTGACGCATGGTCAACTCCTGACCTGGTAGATGGAGCCATATGAGTATTTTATTTTTTATTTATTGGGTTGGTGTGAACGTGTTTCTTGCTTACTTTCTAGGAGCGCCTTCGCTGCTTCGATTGCCGCGAAGTCCTTTGTCAAGTTTCTAGCTGGTACCGTCGCTGGTGCTGTCTGATTCTCTTGGTTGACTATGATTGGACTTGCTAACCCTGGAGGGACTGATTTTGTCCTCTTGTTTCCTACGTCAATTTGGTTAGACACTGGAGAATGATTTTTATATTATTAACTATTATTTTATCTTTGATGAAAAAATAATTACTCATTTACTGACTTGTTTGTATTGCCGTTTGTTGTTTTTGTATTCTTTATACAATTCAACTATTGTGTTTTCTGTCTGTAAAAAAAGGAAAGAAAAGGTAATCGTTAGATAATCGCTCTGTTTTATACTTTACTTTCTCTTCGAATTTTCTAGATCGTTGCCTTTTCTTCGTTGTTTGTTCGATTTGTTTAATTGAAATCAAAACTTGACTAGATTGTACTTCTTTTTATTGAATTTTATTTGAAATTCGGGTTTCACACCCAATACCCCGAGTGCGGTGATGTAATGAGAAATGTAGGTGTCACTATTTTTTCCCTGCTTTTTCTGTGAACCGCTGTAACTTCAAATTTAAATTGTATTTTGTCTCACAATTGACTTGTTTTTCGAGAAAAAGAAGAAAAGAAAAATATACTGAAATTTTTCTATAGTCAAGAATTTGTAATACACTGCTGTCAATGCATTTTTGAAATGTCTTATTTTTATTTTTATTTTTATTTTTTTTATGTGATTTTTCAATGGAATCTGAAAAAAAATAAAAAAAATTGTTGGTATTTTCCTCAGTTGTTCTGGCTGAGAAATTTATTGATCAGTGTTTTCACTGAATTTTTGTACTGGGTACAGTTTTATATTCAGAATTTTCTGGGAAATTCTTATTTATGGCACTAAATTTTTATTGTGCCAGATATGAGAATTCTTTTTGTATTGAGAATTTCTCGAAATAATCCAATAATATTGCAGTGAGCAGCTGATGAGAATTAATTCTCAAGAGAAGAACTTTCCAATATTAAGTTTGGAAGTAGCTAGAATATTTCTTATAGAAATTTTCACATACTGTTTTGTCAAGGGAAGTTGGATGAGGCCCCCACTTGTCAGCTATGTGTATGAAACACTGGCTTAATTTTACAATTAAACCAGGTACTTTCACTGTGCTGAAAGGTTATCTGAATAAATAATTGAATTTATTCTCTCTATAGTGTCCAAACTATGCACAGAGGATAACCTAAAACTCCTTATAATTGAATATTTGATATACAAATCACTCAATTGGAGAAGACTAGTAGTTAACCGTGTAGGTTTGGCTATTCTTTGTCTTTTTGGGAAAGATATAGCAATAAAAATTGCTATTAAGCAGCTGGCAAGCACTTAAGCTGATTGGCTACTGTCAGAAGTGGTAGTCTTGCAGCAACTGCTTTCTAAGGAACAGATCAAGGCCAAGAGATGGGGAATTCTAAGGTAACTTGAGACTATTCCAGTAATAAAGGTTGGGTTGAATATAAAAGGGATACACTACTCTAATAGTAGGAGGAGAGTACTTACAAAATGGTACTGGAGGAATATGCTGAGGAACCAATCCTAGGCCAGAAATGGCCTCCTTTTATATTCTAGAGATTCCTTGAGGAATGTTCTAGAATGTTAATTCTAAATTCTGCTCTAATGTATTACAATTCAAATGTACAATGATGTAATGGGAATTGTATTGAATTGAGCACAGTATTTTCTATGTCCCCATGACCTCATGACATGTATGTATAACCAATCACATCATGGGCCAATTCATTTAATAGAACAATACTGGGAAATTACCACGCACTCAGGTAATTTCTTTCTTATAAGCATAACTGTATTATTATTATATTTATGCAAATAAGTTTATTGTCTCTCAGCTTTTATGACAATATTTTATAATCTATATATTTTTTACGGTTATTCCATCTCCTACTAAGTACCTTTTGAGATATGGTAAAGTAATAGAAGGAGTTGGAATTTGGTGGTGGTTTGAGTGAGGTACCCCACCTAATTTTACATGAAAAGTTGATTACTTTAATAATATTATAGTATATATTATTGCTAATACAATATTTTATTAATATTTTACATTGAAGTCAGTCTTTAGGATACTCTGGAGTATCTCTAGGGCTGACAAAAACACAGTGTATTTACACTATCTCCCCTAATTTACACAACACCTCCTTTCCATGATTGGAAATTTGGTTTAAGCATATGTATATGAGTATATAAGCATAAAGTAAGGTAATCATACTTTTAAATGATCATTAATACAATTTCCAGTTGTTAGTATCATATCATATGTATAATAAGTTTTATTTGCACACCAAGACTGACACCTATAATGTAGGAAAAAGATAAACCAAAAGGCAAATAATGTATCATTTGGATGGAAGTGATCAATAGAAAGTGCAACATGTAGAGCTGGAGACACAGGATAAGAGTTAAATATCATACAAGTCAGAAGTGATAGTTGGACAAAGCTATTTCTATATCTTGAGAAAAAATGTGGAGTAGGTGGTGAGTAGAAAAGTAGTGGTGAAATTCTTTGTAGGTTCTTTCCCAATCCACTTGGGGGAGTCCATTCTCACCAATATTGTTGAAGCCCATAGCACACAAGAAGTCCAGAAAATATATACAAAGATTGTCTAAATTTTGGTGGGGCATTGGGAGAGTAATACCACCATCCACCTTTTGTTTAAGGACTTTGGCCCCAAATTCTAGCAAGGCTGAAGCATTGGCATTGGTGGCAGTCTGTCTGTTGAATGTGAAGACTGATGTTGGACCAAAAACAAGCAGACCAGCTAGCATCTGGATCTGAGAGGGTGTATTTCTTGTGGAGCACTCATCCGTCCTTGTATGCTTTGGACGTGGCCGGGTAAAGTCGGATATGCTGCAGATATACGCCAGAGCTGACATTGCCCCCACAAGGTGCTGTGACACCAGCATGAGGCCGCCAAGGTTTGGTGAATTGGCATCGAATTTCCCCAGGTTCTCATAGGACCCTTGGAAGCCCCAGTGAGCAGAGTGGACCTTTGTTGTATCTAGTGGAAGGGGTTCCCATTGGGCGCCCTGCTGTTTGAGATGACAACAAGCCCAGCATTGATGTAAAGCAGATTTTAGTCGGAGGTATGCCGTGTCAGGAGGAGAGATGAATGATGCCATGTTTGAGGCCAGTGTGTGTACCTGAGTTTGGTTGGTTATCGTCTTGCTTTTGTTGGCCTGGACAACTTCAATCTGATCCATGTTGATCATGTCATGAGTGATCAGAGACATTGAAGTAGCAGGGTGGAGGATTTTTTCTTAACCGCACCACAAACATTAGTCAGTGTCATTTATAATTAAATAGATAGTAACTAGGAGAATTACCTGATTTGCAAGCAGCCAAAGTTATTGTAACGTCCCACCACACTCTTTCCTTGAAATTGTGGTCCATTGGGCCATGACAAGAGAGCATATGGGGGAGGTGATTGAGGACATAGGCAATGTTCTTGATCATCTTCTCAGATGATGTGATTGACCATGCAATGCCACGCACCAAATCGTTGTTCAAGTTTTCTACCACTGATCTTGGAAGCAGTGGGCCTGGTAAAAATAGTTCCACAGCTGCAACAGACAGACAGACATGAGTTTGAGAGGTGTTTAATGTTTAGAGGAGAGGGGAATGACTCACATGCATCCCGTGTGGACCTTTCAGGGGGAGGAGGGCCTGTTGACCTCTTGCTGGGGTTTGAACTGGAGCTGGGCATTGAACTGGAACTGTCCACTGCATTAGTGGTTGCTGTGCGGGAGATCTTCATGACTTTCAAGTGTTTGGCCGTTATAACAGTTGGGTGAGGAGTGAATAGGTGGCTTGGGAAGTTTGGGCCGGTTTGCCTTGGGTCAATCTGCACAATCTGTTGATGAGAGGAAGAGGAGCCCTGTTGAGGGACTGGGCTTGCACCACATGAGGGAGGATCGTCTGGACTTGGGGTGTGATGCCAGGATTTTTTGGATGTAGGATCAACAAATATTGCAGTTGGATAGCGGTAGAGAGCCCGGCGTGGGTGACTTTCAACAATAGTGGAATGTGGGCGTTGTGACAGATCAGTTGAGCTCCTGGGGATGTGTTGGGTGGCAGGATGGTTGTACGGCAAAGAGACTTGTGAGGCTGGAGGGTTGATTCCCAATTATTCAGGGTTGGTTTCCGCCTCGGCATCCGGGTCGCTTATATCGTCGTCACGGTTTTGCGATGAGGTACGCAAGGCTCGGTTGGCATTGTGGGATTCTATGGCGGTAGTTATAGTATCAAGGTAAGCCTGATTAGAGGTGGTGAGAAAGGTGCTTTAGCCTTTGCTGTTGCGCCTGGGTGACCTTAATGGGTGGATGGGGCCATATGCCGGGTTCATAACGTTGGGCAAGCCATTGTCAAATGGAGCGGGTTTGTTGTCCCATTGAGCTGGTATGTTGTTAATTCGAGTGGGTTCTGGTGTGCGATGAAGTGTTTGTGCCGCATTGTTTGCTGAGAGAAAATCTGACAGTTGTGGAGCGGTTGTTTGAGGTGGTGGGAGGTCTTTGGGAAGATCAGGAAACCAAGGAATGAATCGGTTGAGGTTAGGAGGTGGTTGGTTGGCGTTAGGAGTGGAATGTTGGATGGTTTGGCTAGCTGGGGGGTCAAACGTGTTTGTTGGCGCTGGGCAAGTTGAGGACTCATGACCCTCATTGTCTGACTGCTCGTATTCGGCTTTGGTTTTGTTGGCAAGAACTTCCAGATACTTGTATTCCTTGGGACTGCATGCGGGATGCTGAGCAAGCTCAGTGCATTTTTGCCAAAAGTCCAAACCTGATTTGCAGTGTTTTGGGGTGGAAAGTGGTAAGAAGGGGGTTTATTGTAATAAATCTTATGAGGAAACAGAACTTACGTGATTGTTCATGACCACCAGACATTGTTGTTGCATGGAAATACGTCTAAAACTTGAAGGAGGTGGATAAAACGGTGTTGCTGTTGGTTGGATTGCAAAGTAAAACAGATGTCAGCTGCCGCTCCTGGAATTAAGTACCTTTTGTAGTGGGAATATGAGAAAGGAATGGAGAAAAAGGCCTTGCGGGGACTTTGGGGGGCACTTTGGGTGCTGGAGTGTCTCTAGGGGGCTTAGATGTGTGGACTTCCTGGGGCCATTTAGGCCCAGATGTGTCCCATGCACATTTGGTGGTGCAATGGGGGGTTGGGAGGGGGCCTAGTGGCCTATTCAGTCCTTGAATGTGTCCATAGGGGCCACTGGTTCTAGTTGGCCCCTTTTGGCCAGGCCCAGGTGGCCCATCTGGCCCCTTTTGGCCAGGCCCAGGTGGCCCATCTGGCCCCTTTTGGCCAGGCCCAGGTGGCCCATCTGGCCCCGTTTGGCCAGGCCCAGGTGGCCCATCTGGCCCCTTTTGGCCAGGCCCAGGTGGCCCATCTGGCCCCTTCTGGCCAGGCCCAGGTGGCCCATCTGGCCCCTTTTGGCCAGGCCCAGGTGGCCCATCTGGCCCCTTTTGGCCAGGCCCAGGTGGCCCATCTGGCCCCTTTGGGCCAGGCCCAGCTGACCCATCTGGCCCCTTTGGGCCAGGCCCAGCTGACCCATCTGGCCCCTTTGGGCCAGGCCCAGCTGGCCCATCTGGCCCCTTTGGGCCAGGCCCAGCTGGCCCATCTGGCCCCTTTGGGCCAGGCCCAGCTGGCCCATCTGGCCCCTTTGGGCCAGGCCCAGCTGGCCCATCTGGCCCCTTTGGGCCAGGCCCAGGTGGCCCATCTGGCCCCTTTGGGCCAGGCCCAGGTGGCCCATCTGGCCCATCTGGCCCCTTTGGGCCAGGCCCAGGTGGCCCATCTGGCCCATCTGGCCCCTCTGGGCCAGGCCCAGGAGCGGGCGGGGTTTTGGGTGGTGGGCCGGGGGAACGGGGGGCAACGGGGGAATCAGGGGACATTGACTTACTTGTCGATGTCCTGGCGGCTGGCTCGAGGTTGTCGGGTGGCTGGGTTGTTCCAGCGGCTTGAGTCGGCGAGGCTGGGTTGGGTGGGTGGTGGGTCGGAACGGGTGGCGGTGGCTGGTCTGGAAGGTGGGTGGGTGGGGTCGGTGAGGTGGTGGTTGGGGAGGGATTTGAGGAGGGGGGGGACGTCCGATCGGCAAAGGATTGGGGGGAGGGGGCGGGGGGGAAGGATGCTTATGTCATGCGTACACTCTGGTGTACGCATGACATCATCATGTATATAGGCAGGGGCGTGCCCCTGCCTATATACATAGAATCGGCGTGCAAACCGCACGCCAATTCTATGTATATAGGTAGGGGCACACCCTTCCTATATACATAGGTCAGCGGTGCGCCAATCTATGTGTATAGGCAGGGGCATGCCCCCTGCCTATCTACATAGAAAGGGCGTGCAACCCGCACGCCCTTTTCTGAACGGGGCGTGCAAACCGCACGCCTGCAGTGTTGCACGCCTGTAGATGGGCGTGCAGCCCGCACGCCCATCTACAGGCGTGCTGACACCCAGGGGTGGGCGTGCAGCCCGCACACCAATAAAAAAAAGGCGTGCGGGCAGCACGCCTTTTTTTCATTGGCGTGCAATGGGCGTGGGTGTGCGCCCATTGGCGTGCATTTATCAATGCCCGCTATGGTCCAGTGCAAGAAAGAGTCATGGGTTATTGTGCCAGAGCAGTCACTGAACAGGATTGTAAGGCCAATGCTAGCATTTCAGGAATTTCTGGCATTGACTACTTTGGTAAGTCTTTCATATATGGATAGTGATCCCCTGAAAACATTTTTTTTCTCATCTACGGGCAATCTGTTCTCAATCTGTGATCATCAACGGATGAAAAGTTACCATTTTTTGCTCTGAATCTTTACAGTAGTTTCAGCTGTAAACTTTCCAAATAAGCCTCCTAGACTTTTCAGCTGAAATGGCAAGACAAAAGGTGTTGAATATACTGCATCTGCTTCACTGAGGACCTGTGCTAGGGCTGATATGATGTTGCCTAGTGATAAGGTGTGTATTTAAATCCAATGTGGAAGACTTCTTGTCAAGATCTGCGAGCCACATGGCACACAGAATGAAGTTTGAGCCTTGAAGCCTTCATTCGTGGGAGAATTTAGAATCTTCAGATCTAAACTGATGTGTGTATAACAAGGGCTCAAGATTTGACAGGAAGTCACCCACTGTTTCTTTAAAAATGGAATCACATAGAACTAACATTACTCTCACAACAGATGAAGCAGATGTCTGGACAGCTTTATGGAATAAATTTTACACCAGTGAAAACAAAATGAGCCTGAAGAGAAGAACCCCCTGTTTTGGTGCTCACTAATCTTTCTCTGGTAGTAAAGCCTTTAAAATTTGTGAAACTTGTGTCTCAACATACCAGTCTAGAATTTTTAAGTAGAAAATGAGTCCAATGTTTCACTACAAGTAATTCTATCAAACATGTATATAAAATGGGCCTGACTAAAACATATTTTTTTCCGCATTCATATGCAGTGGTTTTCCAGGGCCCCAATATAAGACACAGGAGCCTTGAGTTGGGAAGTGAGAGTTAGGCACAAGCTGAATGGAGCGGTGACTACGAGAGCTTTGAGACCAACAAAAATAGACGGGCAAAGTGATAAGAGGCATGAAATGAGCTAGAGAAAAGATAGAAACAGACCTGAGACAATAGAAAAGATGGTGTCAGCAAGAGAGGTGAGATAATGACAAAACTTGAATGATTAAGGAGGACCAGTACAATTGAATTGCGGTAAGATAAATCATCAGGTAACCTGGTTAACAACAAACTGCAGAGCTCTTTCTGATCTTGTTTTATCAAGGCCCTATAAAATTTACATTCCATCCTGATACTGGTGGACTGCTCGTTGTAGAAATGATTTGATTAAGACAGGAAATCTAAATCTTTCCTTGTGCATATGAAATTTAGAATTTTCATGATTCAAATCTAATGAAGGGGAGAATGGGACAAGTTTGTTTCTCTTTTTCAATGAGGGTAATTGAAAGGATCAAGGTGTAACAAAATTGCATAACTTTCAAGATTATGGCTTGATCATTTTTGACTAAACAAATTCCATAGAGCTGAGGAACAGGGATAATCATCCATCATGCATGTGAAAGGAAATTAAAACATGTGCTAAACATGTGACAGGACTACTCATATAAGAGTCTTCAAGAAATTGGGACTAAAGCACCTGTGATTGAAACTGAAGGTCTAAAACAGGAAGTAAATTCTTCTACTATTCATGAAATCCACTGTTGTGTGGTGGGGAAATAAATCCAAAAATCAACCTTAAATCCACCCTTAAGTTGAAAACTAAACTGTCTACATGAGTTATTACACTTCCAGCATAATTACCTAGGATGACGTTATCCCAGTTAAACTGGGATGAGGTCAACCAATTTAAACTTGGTTGACATCAACTGATGGAATATAAATCTAAGGGACCCCCCTTGTTTTTATATTTCATTGGTTGAGGTCAACCCACTTTAAATTGGTTGGTTCCATCCTAGTTTAACTGGGATGAACTCAACCTAGGCAATTATGCTGGCAGTGTTATCAAATTTATTTCTTATTTTCTCAGGAATGCCTCTATGAAACTTTTCCCTTGGTTGTGATATCCTTGCAGTGAGTTTTGTGTGATAGGTAGCTGAATCCTTTGGAATCTTTGTGGACACAACCACAAAAAAATGGTCAGCAAAGGTATGCTTTATACCATTGATATATATCAAAGTTCAACCAAAGCTTCTGCAGGGGGCTAATCCAAGTGTTCTGTTTCAAAGGGAATCTTTTGAAATACCTTTGCCACACAAAAAACTATGACAGGTATATATGTAATCTATTAGACCAGAGGAAGAAAACATAACTTGACCCTTATTCTGTCAGAATTATAATGAAGAGTCAAGTTTGCGCGCGCGCGCTCTCATGCTCTCAGCCAGTTCAACTTAAATCAGTCCAAGTCAAACATCACTGAACCTTCCTCATCTCGCCTGGAACCTACACATTCCTCAAACACTCAACAAACAAGATTCGATAATTCAACATCATCTTCTCTTCGTTGCCGCGAGATCATCAGCTGCAAGTCGGACGAGTAGTGGTAATTGTCTCTCTCTATTTCATCTCTCATAGCTGCTTGTAACTGATCAGTTTTTGTACAGTCTCCTCCTCTTGCTTTCTGTTTTGTTTGTTTCTCTTTTTCTTAATTGTCTTGTCCATCAACCCAGCGATCCTTTAGGTACTTTTCATTTATTATCTTGTCTTGTTCCTTTATCTATTGTTCAATGAAATATCATCTTTAGTTTCGCCTCAAACTCTCTTATATTCAACCAGATAGACTTTGTTCCCAAGGTTAGTTGAGGCTACACAATTTAAAGTGTAGTGATCTATGACTATTAAACATTCATTGCTTATTTTTATTTCCCTCCTACTTCAAAAATTGGATATTTGAAGTATATAATAGAGCTTGCAAAATTGAGAGTACATGCAGCTCTTACAGTAATATCAATTAGTAGTCATATTGATTGTATCAATAATTTCAATTTTCCTCTCCCCCAGGACGCTACTAATTGCTATGGTCCACTGCAAGCAAGAGTTATGGGTTATTGCGCTAGAGCAGTCACTGAACAGGATTGTAAGGCCAATACTAGCAGTTCAGGAATTTCTGGCATTGACCAATTTGGTAATTCTTTTGTATGTGGATAGTGATCCCCTAATTTTTTTTCTCTCATCTACGGGCAATCTGTTATCCAACTGTAACAATCAGCGGATGAATATTTATAAAAAAACTTGCTCTGAATCTTCACAGTAGTTCAAGCTGTGAAATTTCCAAATAAGCCTCCTGGATCTTCAAACGGCTGTTATCAGTTTGGAGTCCAGCCACAATTTGAGTTGCTATCTCTTCAAGAAGAGTAGATTGTTGCTTTTTTGTGCAGATGTGAGGTGATTTTGAGTCTGTATTTTCTTCCTTTGGTTTTTTTGATTTGTTCTTTTGTGCTGGATTTTTTTTTGAAGGTGGCATTGAAGCAAGTAGGAAAAAGTTCTGAGCCAAAGGTGGAGGTATGTCCATGTTGAAACTTGACTCAACTCTAATCTTGGTGACATCCTGAAGACACTTGAGTAAAATATCCCAAAACCTAACTTCAATATTTATACCGGTTCGAACTGGTAAATGATAACAAGCCAGCTCACATCCTGCTCATCTCAAAAACCTATTCTATCAATTCAAGAAACTCAAGAGGTCTGATCAGGTTGAAGCGTTAACATTGGATCACCTTCTCTCACCTTCAACTTGGTGAGGAATGCACTCAATGCATTTTGACTTCTCTTTTCCTGTCATATTGATTACCTTATAAACAAAACTGATCTCTTTTCTTTTCATCTCTAAGTTGTCTCAGTCTCTTTCGAGTTCCTCTACCATCTTATGATAAAAAGTACCTGCATATCATCAGGGTTTGTTTTTAATCTCTTTTTTTTTATCTCTGATTTATTTTTCATTGACTAACCACTCTCAAATCATTACCCTCAGTTCATTATACAAATTCATCATTATTACACTGTTTTTGTCAGTTATCTTTTAGCACATCTTAGTGTCTCTTGGGTTAGTTTCTCTTTTCATCATGTTCTCTCTCTGTTTCCTTTCTTCTAAGCCCTTGTCTTTCAGTTTCTGGTTTTAGTTCTAGCAATAACAGTCATAGCTCGTATAGTCCATGAGGACAGCAGGATCAATGAGATGGGCCATATACAATGATGTGTATTTGGAGCACAGCAGTGTGTCAGAGTATGAAAATCACGGACCTTTGAAAGAAATGAGTTTGGTGTTTTCCCAAAAAACACGTACAATGGTACATGTTTTTTGGGAAAAATAGTTTTTGCAGATAAAAGCAAATTTCCGGGTTGAAAATCAATTTTCAACCCGGTATGGTACAGGCCCTAAAAATTGCATTGAGTGTTCAAAAACAATGATTATTGGCTGCTTGGATGTGAGAAGGAATGAACATAAGAATACAGCAGAAGGATTGTGTTATGATAGAACAAATGAAGAAAGAGAAAGAAGAGGAATGTTATTATTGGGAGGTCCCATAGCGTTTCCAATTAGCCAACTTAGCCTCATGTCTCCAGTCTTTAGGATGAGCAATATTTTCGACACCGACGACAAGTTCTCTGCTTCCCAAACCAGCCTGATCTGAGCCTCCTTGCCTCAATGAGTGTACCCATCCCTTTGAGTGACTCCGAGTTTCCGCCAAGAGCCAGCATGGCTTCCCCGCGTCTCATTGGCTCTGGTTCCTGCGTCTCATGGGACACCCTACTGGGTCCTACTGTCACGTGCGGCTGGCTCGGCGACTGGCTCGGGGCCAGGTCACATCGACCGTGTGTCTGTCGACGGAGCTTGGCCCTGTCTAAATACTGCTGCGGCTCTGCCCGTGGAGAAGGACCCTCTTTGTTGGCCGCTTCCTGATTCATCAGTACGTTCGATTGGTCGGCCTTCTTTGGTTTCTTTGGGGCTGATTCGGAGTCATCGCCGAAGAATTGGTTCCTCAGCTTGGCCATCTCGATCTTCCGTTTCCGTTCTCGTTCGACCTTCACCTCGGCCGGGGTGATCGCATAACGCTCATCTTCTTGTGTCTGGACTTTCTTAGATACCTCTTGTGGGGCCAGCTGTTGTGAATCCAGACTCATTCGGTTGGATTCATCGGGAAAGAGGGCGCATGCTTGACAGGAAGAAGGAAACCTTGGATGCAAATGGACTTGAAATGAGAGCACCGGCTCCTCGGCTGACGCAACCATTGTGATGCTTCAAGAAATACACAGCGGAACGGAATGAGCAAATGGCGGTGTAGTAAAAGATAATGTGATTGATCTTACTCGAAGTGATTGAGCCTGTAGGGTTTACTGGCTTTCCTGGCTTTCAATAACGGATTCGGGGTGGCACGAGGTGGAGCGTCAGAAGGGGATATGAAGGTAGCGTGGGTACTCGCATTATCAACGATATACCAGCCATGACAGACGTGGTCGCCATCGGCTTGCCAAAAGAGTGTTGCATGAGTTTTTGAGACTTGCATCTCTTTGAGTCGAAGCAAGGGCTCAAACATTTGATCTCTTCCGATAACCATTGGCTCATCCACGCCGGGTTGAAGGATTAGAAGGTTACGCGCCGGGTGGACGGCTAATGAGCGCGCCCTGGGGAAGGCCAAGAGCCGGATCGGAAATGGGCAAGGTGGCTCGGGGGATGGTATAGAATCGTGGAAATCAAGTAGGGCATCTTCGAAGCTATCTAGTTCACCTCCTTCCTGATCATTACTATCTTCTCGCTGGGTAGCCACTTTCGATAACGGATCACATCTTGAGCGGCAATCGAGATCCTCAGTGGCCAGTTCGCCTTCCTCCTCTTTGTATCCATCCTGGTAGGTTACTTTTTGTCTTAGGATGCTGGATGGTTTTAACGTAGTCCTGCGTTCTACGGAAGGTCTTTGATGTGACAATGAGCTTTTGGAATCACCGCCGTCAGGGTTATCGACCAGATTTCCATCTTGATCAGCGTACGTCCATCTTTTGTCCACATATTTGGCCCAGACACGGTGAAAGCCTAAGCGGTAGAATTTTCAAGATGGGAAGGGGGAAAGGGTGAGAGATAAAGGATAGATGGGAAGGAGAGGATTTGATTGTAAGTAAACGCTATAAGAATCATTGGCACGGGAAAGGAGGAGTGAAAGGGAGGCCGAGCTGTTCCAATAAAGTCCACTATTAGAATCAAGAATCCATTCGTGCGACTTGAGCTGGTCTTGCTGAGGAGAGTTACTGCGATTGCGACGTTCCATGGGGGAGGCGATGTATGTATGTAGATCAAAGGTGGAGGTGAAGAGGGTGGTGGGGTAAGATTATTCCCAATCAGCTCATAAATTTGTATTACACGTCGAATCATTCTCGGTGGGGACACATTGGTACCCAGATGAAGTTCCATCGTTCCACAAAGTGCTGGCAGATATCAAAGACCGCAGGACCTTGAATCATCATATGCACCAACAAAAGTGGATGTGGAGCCACCGCGGGTCAAAATCAATTGGAAATCAAACTTTCATGGTCTTGATTTTGAAGGTGGTATACATCGTGCCAAGGCATTCTTGGGACTTCAAGTCTACTTGACTGATTACTAGCCCGGTTCTCCTGCTCTTGGAAGTCTTGACCTCGCAATGGTCAAATTCAATCCTTGTAGCTCAGCACTTTAGTAGGAAGAGATGGGTTTGCTCGGGCTAGTATTCATGACATTCATATGTAAAACAGTAAGAAAAGTCTCATACAACAATATCGTCGAGCGGTAAGGGAGGGAATTCGGTGAGTGGAGGATACACATCAACCGAAGGTCATATATCTGACAGCAAGTTGAAATGTAAGGAAACGAGACAGAATATCCGGAGAGCTGCATCCAACGAGATAGAGAGGTCTGGTGCACAAGCGATTAGGGCCATCGAGGGGTTGGCTGGGTATCACCCTGGCACAGCGGTTCGCGTTCATGTAACTGGTTACGTTCTTGCGATACAGTTGCTGGCGGCGATGTATTGCGTTACTGCGCGGGCCTACATAAATGTGTCAGGATGATATGAATAAAGACAAATCATCAACTGTGAGTCGATCGATCGTAAGGTTTGCTTAGCCCAAGTGCAAATAGATCTCACTAACCCCTTGGGGGTTCCCAGCGGTGTTCACAACAGTATCCTATGGCGCCAGTCGGGCAATGGAATTCCCCGGGGGTGTGAATGGTCGCATAATCCACTGTTCGTTGTCATCAGTGGGAAATGTTACGTCAACCCAAAAAAAATAAGCAAAGTAGTGATCATCACTAGAAAATATGTTACTTGATGAGAATTTGGGCTGGTTAATCAAACATTCTCCCCAAGGCAATGTCGGGTCGCATGAGAAACTTATTACGAGCCCAACGTGGGCCGAGATGATGCTGGTCAGGAAACTCATCGCTTTTGAAATTTGCATGCTTCTTGAATCTGGAGATTGATGAGTGTGAGGGAAAAGAAGAAGTGATTGGGGGTTTTTTCAGTTGTTTGTTCTGTTTATTTTCAAGTCAAAGAACATGAGGAAATGCTGACGTGCTATTTAATATGGTGAAGTCAACGATGAGTACTTGCAAGAGGTGCTGGTGAAGATGGAGGTAGATGGGTAGTGCCAGGAGAGAAACAAGGGTGCTATTTATAGACATGATTTTGCACCGCATGAAATGTAGAGAGAGAAATATGTTGTCGAGTATCTTGGGATTATTGGAGCAGAGTGACCTCAGTTACGAGACCACTCATTACCACCGATTACCCCACAGAATTTGTCACAAGTCATGGTTATGACTTGAGATGGGATGACACTCTGGCTTAAGGACGTAATGAAGCTTTCCGTCCTTGGGCTACCGCAATACACCACCGGTGCACCTCGGAGGGGGGCGGTTGGTCCTCAAGCCGTTTTGGGGCCTCTCCGTGCGAAAGAAGCTTTACGTCCTTGGGCTACAACCCCTGAGGGCGGTTGGTCGACTTTACGACGAGACCTGTCAACAACCGCCGAACCCGAAAAAATAAAATAAAAAATAAAAAATAAAAAATAAAAAATTAAAAAATAAAAATAAAAATAAAAATTAAAAAATTAAAAAATAAAAAATGAAAAGTGAAAAATAAAAAATAAAAAAATAAAAAATAAAAAATAAAAAATAAAAATAAAAAATAAAAAATAAAAAATAAAAAATAAAAAATAAAAAATAAAAAATAAAAAATAAAAAAATAAAAAATAAAAAATAAAAAATAAAAAATAAAAAATAAAAAATAAAAAATAAAAAATAAAAATAAAAAAAAAATAAAAAATAAAAAATAAAAAATAAAAAATAAAAAATAAAAAATAAAAAATAAAAAATAAAAAATAAAAAAAAAAAAATAAAAAATAAAAAATAAAAAATAAAAAATAAAAAATAAAAAATAAAAAATAAAAAATAAAAAATAAAAAATAAAAAATAAAAAAATAAAAAATAAAAAATAAAAAATAAAAAATAAAAATAAAAAATAAAAAATAAAAAATAAAAAAAAAAAATAAAAAATAAAAAATAAAAAATAAAAAATAAAAAATAAAAAATAAAAAGGGCATTAATAAAAAGACCCAGTTTTTCCGTGTTTGCACCAGGTTTTAGGCAGCGGCAACGTAAATTTTGCTGCGCAGTACACCCAGTTTTCCGCGTTTACACCCGGTTTTTTTTTTTTTGCGGGCGGATCTTTATGGTTTTTCAAAATTTTAAAATTGCTAAGTATACTTCTAGGGGTTCACAACTTTATGTTATTTTTTATTTTCCAAAAAAACAACATCTTCTATTTTTTTTTGCCCATATACCCGGTTGTTTCAAGAAAAAACCCCACAGCACAATTTTCAGGATTCCTCAAAGTTTTAAATCTTCTGAGAGCACTTTAAGGAGTGTAGAATTTAATGCAATAAACAGTTTATTTTTTAATTTACTGGTTTTTTTTTTATGATTTTTGGACAGAACTTATTTCTACACACCTTCACGCCTGTCTTTCAAGATATTTGGGGAGTTTTTAAATGGTTTCATACACTTTGGAGGGTGAAGAATTCATGGGAAATAAATCCTGATCATACAATTGACTTGTTATCAGAATAACATGGAATTGTTATCAGAATAAAATGGAAATATAGGAAAATAGACAAATAACTATTCAACATCAAAAAACTTATTAATCCTGGCAGATCTTCTTGTTGGAGGGAAAGGAACTTTTCAAAAAACTTATTAATCCTGGCAGATCTTCTTATTGGAGGGAAAGGAACTTTTTCCCCAAGGTCCAAATTGGGCTGAATCCACTCTTTCCACAACAGAGCTTCCTCCTCAGCCCAATGTTGCCAATATGGATCAATCCTAGGGGAAGGCCATATTTCAGCCTTAAACGTGAAGCTGATGAGATGAGGAAGACTGGGAATGAGTATGAGACATATGGGAGAGTGGGTGGTGGGTGGAGAAGAGAGAGGGAGATAAATGGTGGGCATTAGACCCGAAAACAAGACCACAGGTCTTTTATAAGTGTCAGCCATCAAGTATCCATGAGCAGGGAAGGTCATCCAATACTTCAGTGGGGCCTGCGCTTTTCCGTCCCAAGAGAGTGCATCAATTAGATCCTTGTGGTTGGGGCCCCATATGTTCTTTAGCATCTGATGGTTTGAATAGAAAGGGTTTGATTTGAGTTCTTCTTTCATTTCCTTGTGAATTTTCATCCATTTGTCTGAGGAACTTCCCATGCTGACCGCAGCAGCTCAAAATCCACGATTCCCATTGCCTTTGAAATTGGTAATTGTAGAGAGATGTTGGATGGCTTCTTTGGGATGAATGTGGTCTTTGTACTTGTACTGAAGGATAATTTGAGAAAAGATTAATTGTATATAAAATGAACACTAAATAAAAGGAAATTACTAACCAAATCAACAGCCACATTATTGTAAGTACTCCAACTGAGTGCCTCAGACATATAGGTGTCAGGATTAGAGATTGAGCTGGCAGTCATTGGGGTCTATGAAAGAGGTAACCAATAAGAAGCTCAGAATTAAAGATCTCTTCAAAAAAAATTAGTAAAACTCACATCAAAAGGCCCATAAGCATCATTTTCTGCCAAAGTGTTTTCATCTGTCTTGGTCCTTTTAACTGGTTCAAATTTCACTTGTTTAAGCATTTTTCCGGACCTCTGATGTATCAAAAAATCATTTAACTTCAGTATAATGTACTCAAGATGGAAATAAAATCACTTACAGTCTTCAAATTTCCTCCTTCATGATCTGAACCCTGTTGAATGATATCATCCAGCTCTGGAAGCTCTCCACTTGATTCAGACTCCTCCTGAATTTCCTCTTCTGTTGAAACAGCCTAGAAAACACAAGGAGAAAGAATTAGATGTGATATTTGAGTGAAGAAGAAAGATGAATCATTACCTCTGATTCCACAGATTCATCCCTCTTCTTAGGCCTACCACGTCCTTTTGTCTTGGCCAAAGGTTCCTACAAGTTCACAAGAAATTAATAACCAAAGACAAACAGACAAGAGATTAATGAATAAATACCTTGTGTTCTGTCACCTGCTTCCTTGGCCTTCCTCTTCCTTTCTTCTCCAATTCTGTGTATTCATAGCCTGAAGGATCCCTTTTTGTTGAAGTACTTGATTTGTGTTTCCTTTTTGCGCCCTTTGGTCTTCCTCGTCCTTGGTGATCCTTGCTAAAGAGGGGTTCCTGGATGGCCACTGTGGTGTAGTTCCCTTGAAAGAGCTTGTTGATTTCGCCAATGTAGAATTTTTGCTCGCCAGGTTGAAACGTTTGGAATTCCTTAAAGAGATCTGTTAAGATAATTTCCTCGTTGTTTTCTTTGGTGGGAAGTAGACCGTCACTTGATCCATTGTTGTTGTCCTCTTCAATGAATTTCTGCTCATAAATGGAGGCAAAAAAAAAATTAGAACTATCAAACTATGAAAGAGAAACAGAAACCAGGAAGTTATATTAGCCAACTCACTTCAAGATCCTTTTTAACATGCCACTGAGAATGAAAATTTTGATGGGTGAATTTGCTGCCTAGGCCTTTTGCTTCGTGAACTTGATGAATGCAAGGGATTCCCATGTGAGAAGTGTAGTTTCCAGTGCAAGTGGTAGTTGGCAGTTTAGAAATGTGATGAGAATGGATGATCTTCAGGGCATAGTGGGAGATGGTGCCATTTAGATCACCAACCCAAGGGGGGAGGCCAGTGAGGAGTTTGTAAGGAGTGCTGAGAGGATTCGATGTATTGTTTGTGAAGTTGATTGGTCAGAGCTTGGTGGATTTGTTTGACAACAGCAGCAAAGGAGGCAGTGGAAGATTTGATAAATCGTTTGATGTATGCGTGAAGACCTTTGACTCTAGAGGTGATAGTGTTTGCCAAAGTGGGGTTTCTTGTTGACAAAACAGGCTACAATTTTTTCTTTGCAAGGGAGGATGTTGGAGGGGCGTTGATAAACGCACGCCAAGCGCGCACGCCAACGCAACCCGCACGCCAATTTTTTTTGGCGTGCGGGGCCTACACGCCCTTTTTTTTTTGGCGTGTAGGGTCTACACGCCAAAATAAATTGGCGTGTGAGACCCGCACGCCAAAAATGGCGTGTGGGAGCGCACGCCAAACAATTGGCATGCGGGTCCCACACGCCAATTGTTTGGCGTGCGGGTCCCCCCTCCCTCACATAATCCACTCGATTACATGAGCGAGGCCGGCTGACGAGGTTATACAACCTTGTCAGCCGGGAGGACTTCCTCCTGGCACAACGAGGTTATACAACCTCGTCGGCCAGGAGGAAGTCCTCCCGGCCGGCGAGGCTATACAACCTCGTCAGCCAGGAGGAAGTCCTCCTGGCCGACGAGGTTGTATAGCCTCGTCGGCTGGGAGGACTTCCTCCCGGCCGACGAGGTATACAACCTCGTCAGCTGGGAGGAAGTCCTCCCGGCTGACGAGGTTATACAACCTCGTCAGCCAGGAGGACTTCCTCCTGGCCGACGAGGTTGTATAGCCTCGTCGGCCAGGAGGAAGTCCTCCTGGCTGACGAGGTTGTATAACCTCGTCAGCTGGGAGGAAGTCCTCCCGGCTGACGAGGTTATACAACCTCGTCAGCCAGGAGGACTTCCTCCTGGCCGACGAGGTTGTATAGCCTCGCCGGCCGGGAGGACTTCCTCCTGGCCGACAAGGTTGTATAAACTTGTCGGCCAGGAGGAAGTCCTCCCGGCCGACAAGGCTATACAACCTCGTCGGCCAGGAGGAAGTCCTCCCGGCCGACGAGGTTATACAACCTCGTCGGCCAGGAGGACTTCCTCCTGGCTGACGAGGTTGTATAGCCTCACCGGCCGGGAGGACTTCCTCCTGGCCGACGAGGTTGTATAACCTCGTTGGCCAGGAGGAAGTCCTCCCGGCCGACAAGGCTATACAACCTCGTCGGCCAGGAGGACTTCCTCCTGGCTGACAAGGTTGTATAACCTCGTCAGCCGGGAGGAAGTCCTCCTGGCTGACGAGGTTACACAGCCTCGTGCCGGGAGGAAGTCCTCAAATTGGCGTGCGGGGCCCACACGCCCAAAAAACAATGGCGTGTGGGAACCACACACCATTTTTGGCGTGTAGGCCCCGCACGCCAAACAAAATTGGCGTGCGGGTTGGCGTTGGCGTGCGCCGTTGGCGTGCGTTTATCAACGCCCATGTTGGAGATGATTTAGTTGGTGGATTCCAAGTCATAGAAAGCTGAGTGAAGTCTTTATGATAGTCAGAAACAGTTTTGGAATGGAGTAATTGACTCCAATGGTTTCAAAAGGTGGACCATTATTCTTCAGAGTTGAAATGTTTGTAGCAGTTGGACTGGATATTCTTCATAATGTGCCAGGAGCAGAGGAGATGTGAGGCATTTGGGAAGACTTGTTCAGTTGCTTTGATTGGGGTGGCCTCGTTGTCAGTGACTAGTACAGATGGAGATTGATTGTCCATTGAGATGCAAAGCTGATCCAAGGCCCAAGAGTAGTTGGCTATCTTCTCAGCAGAAAGGAAACAGAAAGCCAAGGAAAAAGATTTGTTTGAGGAGTTAATACCAACTATGTGAAGAAGGGTGGTTGAGTTCATCCCAGTTACACTAGGATGCAAACAAGCCAATTTAAAGTAGGTTGACCTCAACCAATGAAATATAAAACCAAGGGGGCTCCCTTGGATTTATATTTCATCAGTTGATTTTAACCAAGTTTAAATTGGTTGAGTGAATCCCAGTTTAACTGGGATGACTTCATCCTAGGCAATGATGCTGGAAGTGTGGGATCTTTGGACCACATTTTGGCCATTTTTGCTTTCTTGGTGACGCTTCAGCAGCCCCTGTTTTGAATACACGTCACCAATTGATTTTATAAGTGTATTTATCTATTTATCTTACAGTCTGTAGTACATCAGTACTGGTTGTTATAGATTCATGATACTAGTGGCTTATTTGTAATTTATAACAAGCCACAGTATCGGTTTGTACTGTCCTTGTTCAGTCAGTATGGCTGTATGTATAAATAATAATACAATCTAATGTAATTAATTATTTAGTCCCCAGTAATCTTCACATATGTAACATATGTAATGAGGTCAGTGGGGCGTGTTTTTGCTGAGGGTGTACCTGAGTGACTGTGGAGTCCGCGTGCCAAGCTGAGAGCCTGTAATTGGGGCTTAATGCTTGCGCGGGGGCTTATATCCCAACTTTGGCGCAGGCTTTCAGTCATGCGGGTTGAACTTCAAGCTCTGCGGACTGCGGTACGCGGGGTTTGAGTAAAACACGGTGTATTTACACTATCTCCCCCAATTTACACAACACCTGATTTCCGTGACTGGAAATGGGGTTTAAGAATTGTGGTATGTATACATAAGCATAAAATAATGCAAGTGCCATTTATTGAAAGGTACTTGCTATTTCTTATTAGGTTAATTTACGGCATAGTGACGGAGTGAGAATTAGGGGTACCTGTGAGTGAGGTACCCTAGGTATTTTTAGTGTAGATTCAGAATA
Source organism: Puccinia hordei (assembly GCA_007896445.1). Classification (NCBI taxonomy): domain Eukaryota; kingdom Fungi; phylum Basidiomycota; class Pucciniomycetes; order Pucciniales; family Pucciniaceae; genus Puccinia; species Puccinia hordei. Next base: position 73,106 of record RDRW01000493.1, read on the forward strand.
TCAAATAATATTCAATCTATGATTTGGAAGTTTTCTAGGTATCTTATAGATAGTTTCTGTAGTTTGAAAACTTGTGACAGGCAATCTGGTCTGTCAATAGTAGCAAGCTGACATCCATATTGGGAATATCCAGATCTCAACTGCTGGTTGGTTCAAGCCAGAATCTGAGTGTTGGAGTTGTAGATAGTAAGGAATTCATTGGACATGTGGCTATTCCTGAAGCACCAGAAGGGGAAATTTGGAGTTACCACGGATAACAATGAGTGCAGTGGGACTTAAAATCTGTGACTGAGATTCACAGTACAAGTCATTCTACATCTTGCTAGTAAGCTTAATACTGATCCTTCATTGATATTCATGCAGGGTTGGGAGGGGATGTGACAAACATCAATGCATGGCTGCTTTATATCAGACCAAACATCAGAATGACTGGGGTTTATTTGTCTTCAAACCTCACAAATGTCAAGTCATCTTATCACCTAATTAGATTCCCACTTGAGCAAGTTGCAGATGGCAGCTTTGTGGTTTTCCTTAGCTATGTAAAAATCCCAATAGCTTGAGGGTTTCTTCCCACACCATCTCCTACAGTTTGTCTCCCAATCTTTAGTTGGATTCCATCACAATCAATTCCATCCCTATCATCTCATTTATTGGACACTTTGAGTTTTTTTGTTTGATATCTTCCCTGGTTCAGCATGGCTGATGATGATTCAAGTCAAGCTCCTAATCCTCCTGCAGGGGAGGAAAACAACAACCCCCAAGGAAAAAATCCCCAAATCAACGACTCCGGAGATTACATTAATTAATATAAATACTTTAATAATATATTCATTAATAACTCATGAATAATTCTGGTTAAGCTATGTACTCCTGTTATACAAGATACATAACTTGTAGGCCCTTTGCCCCCAAGTCACGTGAAATATCCAGAGTAACAGATATCACTCTTTCCCCTCTGATTATGCCCACATTCCTTAACATTGGAATATTTCACGTATAAGATATGTGTTGAGTATGTGTCGATTAATCCGCCTTGTGAAAGTGACCTCGTGAAAGGTTGATGAACAGTAGGCAGATGCCTCCACACGGTTAGGTTTACTGAAGAAGGTTAATATGAAAATTCTCAGCTCATCTTGTCTTCAGCTCCTCAATTGACTACTCGACGATTCACTGCTCAACTTTTCACCGCTCACTGCTTAATTTTCTCACTTCAAGATTATCAACCCTCAATCAAAGATCAAGAATCTAACTCAGTAAAGTCACTCTAGTCTCCAATAAAATCAGAACTCACTAACTCACATCCAACCTTTCCTTTTCCTTCTCCACTATCAAGAACCCTGCTCACCTTCTCCATCCTTCCTCATTAAAAGAAAATATCTTCTCTTAAGCTTTTTTCCTGTTTGTTTCCCTTTTCTTCACTCTCATCTCTCTTTAGTTCTCATCATTGTTTGATGAGGAAATCACTGAACTTCCTTTTTCTCTTGCTTTATTTTTGCTTTCATCACCAAAGATCAATCGCTGCTTCTATCACTGCTCGCATCATCCTACAAGACCTCGTCATCTCTCTTCTTATTTTTCTCTGATTGATAGTATGCCTCTTTTCTCCTGTTCATTCATTCTTTCTTCTATTCTATTTTTTCTTTGTTTTCTGACACATTGTTGTCTTTTCAGTCTGGTTCTGCTTTTAGCAATTTAGTCAAACTTTCATACGATTAACAGTCAAAATTGCCTACCACCAAATATCGGAACCAGATATCAACTACTATCAGAATGGATTCTATCAATCCAACAATTCTTAAAATGACTATCAAGGCAATTCTGGTTCTCACCAAAGAAAACTTTTCTAGTTGGCGTACAAGGATCACTGCTCTCTTCAACCTGGGTGGCATCAAGGACCACACCCAGGCTGACACCCCCAGATCTGTCACATTGATAATTGGATCTGTTCTCCCCATTTTCAGTGGAGGAATGGGTTATGCAGAGGGCATAGCCATGCTTCTTGGCCCAAGTTTGGACAGAGTTATGCATTTCCTCCTTTGTTTGATATGTTAACTCAGGAGGAGGAGCAAGGTTGGGTACTTCGGGAGTGGTGGCGGGAGTGGTGGTGGCATCTTTGGCGAGGAAGAGGGGGTTGATGTGAGACATGTTGGATTTTTGGGTTTTTTTGGATTGGGGGAAAGGTTGAAAAAATTGGTGGGGTATGGAAGATTTTGAGGTGGCGTGGAGAGGGGAAAAAAGATGTTTTTTTGGTGTTATTTTTAGTGGGTTTGGGTGGAAAATGGATGAGGAGTAGTGGTGGAATTTAAAATGGGTGGTGGGAGGAGTTGAGAAAATTTGGGAAAAAAAAGTGAAATTGGAGACTTGGGTTGCGGAGAGGAGGAAAAATGGGGAATTTTGGTGTTTTTCTTATGTGGATTGGTTGAGTGGTTGATGAGTTACGGGGGGTTGATGATTTAGGGGGGGGTGGCGTTGGTTTTTGATTGTGGTGAGTGGTTTTTGAGGTGGTTGATGTTGGAAGTTGGATGAGTATGCCTGGGGAGTCTGTGCGCATCAAATGCCACCCTCCTTATGCATATTGAATAAAAACTCGAAATTAAAAAAAACTGGGTGCGCGCGCGGAAAACCGGGTGTAAACGCGGAAAAAAATGCGGAAAAACCAGGTTTTTTTTATTAATGCCCATTATCTATTTATTTATTTATTTTATTTAATGAAAACCTGGCTACACTAAGGATGATTCAGAAGTACAAAGACCACAAACAAGAGGAATGAAATAACATGAGAACATCCCAAAAATAATAATTGAACAACAGTTCAAAATAAATGTACTACATCCTTAGTGGGAAATTATCTGTTGACAGATCTCTGCAGTCATGCATTCCCAAAGAGCCTGCATGACAGGGATCAAACCAGAAGCTCCTGAAGCGCCCACAGAACAAACAAAAAGATGTATTACATACAACACACACCTTTTAAACTCTGACAAGTGTGATCAACAAGTACATATGACATTTAATCAATACTTATTGACATGTAATTAAAACCTTGGATCAAAACATCTAAAAAACCTTTTCAGAGGTTCAGAAGCGCCTCAAGATCCCGGCAAAAGAGAATAGACAGTCTGTACCATCAGTAGACAGCCTGTACATATGGAAATTTGATTAAACAACTACATACATTTATATTAAATCTTAAACCCATCCTTTTATTTTTCCCATAGCCAAAAATACATCCTGTGTTTCGCCATCAGGGCTCCAGAAAGGAATTTAAGGAGCCCTTGTTCCCCCTGTATTGTGATTCCTCATGCTTTAATATATGTACTACAACATTCACCCACATACATAGCTTTACTATTGTTATTCTGTCTGGTAAGGTCCTAGTATCTGTTCTTTAGCCCCTTCTTACTACTTTGAAATTGCCCAATGTCCATCCAGGCCTTTCAACACCCTTTCCAAGCGCTTCCAACTGTCCAATTTCCCCCTGGAAGAACCTCAAGACTGTTAAAGGTAATTTATTACTAGTAAGTAGATAAACCTTTCTCTTGAGATTCTCCCCCATCTTTTGTCTGGGATTTAAACCACCCCTGTTTACAGGCCCCAGTGTTTTCAGGTACTCAAATCCTCTGCTTGCAAGATACCTTTGAGGGATTAAATGTCAGCTTGCTACTAGTTCAGAGACAACCTGACTAGAACAATAAATAAGTAATAATTAATTAATAAAAAATACATATGAAAGAGAAATTATTACACAAGTAATAATGTACCACAAATTATAATAAAATATAAGAAAAAGATAAAACATTAGAATATAAACATTATTACATGGTAATAATGTAATAAACAATTATATAATAATAAACAAATAGATAAATAAATAATAAATAAGTAATAACTCATTAACCTGTGAGATAAAGAGAATATTATTTAATATTCTGAAAGAGCAAGTAAAATAACCTAGGGTACCTCAGCCAAAGTATCCTAGAAAACTTACTCCTTCTAATAATAAAATTAACTTAAAGAATACTCCTACTAAGCGCTAAAAATACTTACTAGGTATAAACATATGTAATATGAGAGTATTCTAGTAAGTAGAAGTTCTTAAAATCCTGGACAATTAATTAACTAATCTATGTACTATCCTTTAAACACATAAATAAAATATTAAATAACATTTGACATAAATACCACACTGTTTTATAGTCTTTGTATTATTATTAACTTCTACAAATACATACTGTATAAGTTAATAAATATAATAATATATAAAAGAAAGGAAACATGGGATAAATAAAACATTAGAATACTTCAAACAAGTCTAAAAGAACTTGTACAATTAAAATAAATGACAAGCTCCTTTAATCACGGGGAAATAACAAATGATGTCACTTTTCCCAGGATGTTTGCTTGTCAAATGATTGAATGGATAGCTGTAAAAGCGCCCACCATGCAAGTATTACAATAACTCTCATGGTACAGAACCTTATAAATGAAATAACCAAATTAAACAGAAATAAGATTCTGTACTATAATTTGATTATTTATTTTTTATTCTATTGATCAATTGATCAATACATGTTGTACATCAAACTAAGAGCTCTTGAAGCGCCCTCAGATGATGTCTACAGATGACTGACAGGCTGTATTAATTATTGACAGCCTGTACATTTAATAATTTGATAAAATACAACATTTATTTCTACTAAGGATAACTCCTTCCTTTTAGTGTTACCATAGCCAAAATAACACTTGATGTTTCGCCATCAGGGCTCCAGAAAGGAATTTAAGAGGCCCTTTCTTCCCCCTGTATTTTTATTTCCCAGATTTATCATATTTACCACCAGCATTCCACCAGTCCAGCATACTAGTGTCCTGCCCAGTAAATCAGTCTTCAAGAATTCAAAGCCTCTTGTCCTCAACCCCAACTCTGTCCAGCCTTCCAGAAAGCCTTTCCAACCGCTTCCAGCTGCTCAGTTTACCATAAGAAAGTCCCACACCTCCTTCCCTCAAAGCCTACTACAGTAAGTCTTTTTCTACTAGGAGTTGTGGCCCTTTCTTAGCCACTATTTCACTGGGACTAAACACCCCTGCTTACAGGCCCCAGTTTTACAGGTTCAGTTCTCTGCTTTTAGCACAAACACCTTTGGAGGGAACTAAACACCCCAGCTTTCTGGCCCCTCCATAAAATCTTTGATCTTTTAAATATTAATATAAAATGATCAAAAACCCCTTTTTTCCCATATTTTTTGCCTTGCACCCTGTGTAGCTAGAAGCATATCAGTCCTTGGCATCACAGAGCGTGACATTAAACAACCCCTGATCTATCAGGCCCCTCATATTTTTAATTATATTAAATATTTTTAATATAATTAATTATATATTCTTCTTAAAATCCCCACATTCCACATATCCTCTTTGGAATTACCCCTCTTATATTTTATCCCAGAGCTTTCTGCTCTTTACCATTTATTTTTTCACCCTGTGTAGCTAGAAGGAGTACTCCTTGGCAGGGCATTGATAAATGCACGCCAATGGGCGCACGCCCACGCCCATTGCAGGCCAATAAAAAAAAGGCAAGCCAACCGACCCGACACAGAACAACCGGATGAACAACCTATTGTTGGTGGGGTATTATTGGTAAGTATTTATTTATTTATTTTTAAGGTATTTATATGTATTTATAATATATAATATATAATAAGGTTTAGTTGGATATGTGTGTATGTGTGTAAGTAAGTGAGTGGATAAGATGAGATGATGGAAATGAATGACAGATACAAATGGGGGAAAAGAAACTAGTATTTATAATAAATGAATGCTGAGCAAATAGCCAGGCAGCAGCCATTCTGAATGGGAAAGCTCCAAGGGCTTTTCCTTTAAGGAATGTAATTATACTTTTCTTCTTTTTAGAGGAATGCTCCAGTCCTCTGGTGCATTACTTCTTTTACTGCTTTCTGATACACCATGCTCAGCGGGTGTGGCAGCAGTCCCATCAATGCTGATACCATTGCTGCTTGTATTCCCTTCTACAGGGATTACACCTTCAACACCCCCCCTTAATCCTGTAGCAGGTGATAAACTGAGGCTGATGCTGAATTTTATATGTTTAACTCTATCTAAAGCTTTAGTCATTATGTGAGCTGTCATGTCAGCTGTTGGAATATATTCCAACACTATTTCTTTGTATTTTACAGCTTCTCTGATATAGTTGTAATGTACCTCTATATGTTTTGTTCTTGAATGAAAAACTGGATTACTGGCTAATTTAATGGCTCCTTGGTTATCTGAGAATAGTATCCCATATGTCTGTACTTTATAAGTATCTTCCAACATCTTTCTGATCCATTTTGATTCTTGTGCAGCAGATAAGTATGCTCTATATTCTGATTCTGTAGAGGATAGACTTATTGCTGATATCTTCTTGGATCTCCATGAGATAAGATTCTTTCCCAGAAAATAGGTAAAACCACTTGTGGATTGTTTCAAATCATTTTCAGCCCAACTGGCATCAGTATATCCTACAAGATTAAAATCTTGACTCTTAACATATTCAAGACCTAAGCTTTGAGTTCCTTTTAAATATCTCAGGCATCTCTTGAAGGCATGCCAATGCTTCAGCCCTGGCTTTTCTAAGAACTGAGATAGTATTCCTACTGTATAGGTAATATCAGGTCTAGTGCATTGTGATAGGTAATTTAAACATCCTATTGCTGCTCTATAATCATGTCCAGATCTACTGAACTCTATTATCTCTTCTTCTGTTGCCTTTTCCAACTTGATATTAGATTGCATAGGAGTTCCAAATGTTTTTGCATCTTCCATATTATATTTAGTCAATAATCCTTTGACATAATGCTCTTGGTCAACTCTAATTGATCCATTTGGCTTGTGAGAGATCTTCATTCCCAGAACATGTTGGGCTTTGCCCAGATCTTTAATTTTAAAGTCCTTTTTAATCATTTTTAACAAATCTTCTTTTTCTGGTCCTATGACAATTATGTCATCTACCCATACAAATAATATTGTGCCATTTTTAATGAATAAGCATGGGTCTGCTTCACTTATCTGAAATCCCTTATTTTCTAACCAGCTGGACATGGTATTATACCATGATCTTGCTGATTGCTTCAAACCATATAGTGACTTCTTGAGCTTCATGATGTAATCATTATTACCCCCCCTCAAGAAGTTATCTATATTTTGTTTTCTAAGGGTTTCTGGCTTGGTTTCAATCAACCATTCTTTAAATCCTTCTGGAATGTGCATATAAACAGTTTCATCCTCTTCTAAAGTAGCATTGAGATATGCTGTTACAAAATCAGCTTGTCTGATTTCTTCTCCTGTTTCTACAGCAAGAGCAATTAAGTATCTTAAAGTTGATAATCTACCTGTTGGGGAAAATGTCTCTTGGTAATCAATGCCTTCTTTCTGCTTAAAACCTTGAGCAACACATCTTGCTTTGTATCTTTTGAGTTCTCCTAGTTCATTGAATTTCTGGGTTAATACCCATCTACTTCCAACCAAAGTTTTTTCTTTTTAAACATCAGATCTTTCTATTATCTCAAATACTTGGTTATTTTCTAATGAATCTAATTCTTCAAATATAGCAGTTTTCCATTTTTGTTTGTCTGACAGCTTCATTGCTTGTTTGTAGCTATTTGGAACAACTCTGTTCTCCATTTCAAATGAAGCTTGAAAAGACATGGCATTTTGCTCTTCTTCTATGAGTTCTTCTATGACTTCAATGTAAGCACAATTTGCTCTCCATTTGCCATATTTATCCTCCATATTTCTAATTCTTTCACTTCTTCTGACTGGTTCTACAGGCTTCATAACTTCTTCAACTTGGGATTTTCCATTTGTTTCTATCAATTCAGTATCATTTTCTTTGACTGGTAAGATTGGATTTTCCCAGATATCTTCAATAACTTTCTTTAATGGGAAAACATCTTCTTGGAATCTTACATCTCTGGTTCTTATGACCTTTCTGTTTTCAGGATCATATATCCTATAACATGTACTTAACTGGTCATAACCAATCATGATTCCTTTCCTGATTCTGGATTCTAATTTTCCCACTTTTCCATAGTGGCTAATATTATAGTAAACCAAAAATCCAATGGTTCTTAACTTCTTATTATTGGGTAATTCTTTCATAAACATCTCAAATGGACAACCTCTATTTGTTTCAATTACATTATGTAAGAAGCTTACTGTAGACAATATTTCTGCCCACAGGAACTTTGGGAGACTAGCATCAATCATGATAGTCCTAACTCTTTCCATAAGAGTCCTGTTCATTCTTTCTACTATTCCATTATTCTGAGGAGTATGAGGAGTTGTTTTTATGTGGGTAATACCAAAATCTCTTAAAACATCTTGGAATTCTTCTCCAATGAATTCACCTCCTCCACCAGTAATAATTCTTCTAAGGTCTTTCAAAATTCCCATTCTATGCCACTTTTTTAATAAGAACATGACTTCTTCTGCTGTATCATTTTTATTTCTTATAGGTTTTACCCATATGAAATTACTAGCAGTATCAACTAAATTGATAAAATATTTAGCTCCCCCTAGTGATGCAGGACTAAAAGGGCCTGCCAAATCTATGGAGTATTCTTCTCCTACCTTCACTGTTCTTTTTCTAGACTTTGAAAATCTGTTTCTAGTCATTCTGCCAAATTTGCAGCTTTCACAGTTGTCATCTGTCATCTTGTGACCTGATCTTCTATGCATGATAGATGAATATGCACTGGCTTCTACTGGTCTTAAATTTGCATGTAAGAGTTTAAACTTAACTTCTCCATCAAAGATGACTTTATCTTTCTTCTTCATTTGAAACATTTTTCCATGATTTTCAATCTGGATTCCATGTTTCCATATGCTACTTAAAGATAACAAGTTGTATGGTAATTCTGGGACTAAGTACACAGAGTCTAATTGGATTAACTCATTGTTGTTTCCAATAAGTTTAATACTGCCTTTTCCTTCAATCTTTATTGATCTGCCTTTTTCTCCAATATTTACATTGCCATTACATACAATAAAATTGTTGAAGAATTTCCTTTGATTAAACATATGGTCTGTACATCCTGAGTCAATTAATATCCCACTAGATCCTCTGTCTGTGTGTGATAATAATCCATAGTTATTAATTTGAACAGAATTGTCCACAGAATTTGAGTTAATGATTTGACTCACATCAGCTTCATAGCCAGAATCAGATTGAACACCAGCTGCTTCTTCTAGTTCCTCCTCTTCTATTGGGAGAGGGACTCTTTTGAAAACATCATCTTGAATATATCCATCAATATCCATGTTTTCAGTGAAGTTGGCTCTCTTGGCCATCAAACTGGTTACTTCTTCTTCTTCATAATCACTTTGGTGATCAGCCATATTGGCATTCTTCTTCTTGTAAGAAAATTTGTTAGTGTATTCTTTTTCTTTGCTGTTGGACCAACAGTCTTTGGAAATGTGTCCAAGTTTGTTACAGTTGTGACACTTTACCCTTTTGTCTTTATTAAATTTGTTGAAGTTCTTTTTGTAGGGTTTTTTAGTGAAAAGGGCTTCGGCACCTTGATTGTTGGTGCTGAATTGTAGTTGGTCCTTTTTAATTCGCTTGAGTACATCTTCTTCACTTGGGATCGGCTCCATCTGTGATATGATCCTAACTAAGGATTCATAGGCTCTTGGGAGCTTCTGCAAAATGGTGAGTGATAAACACTCGGAGTCCATCTTAAGTCCAGCTGCCCGAATTCGCGAAATGGATCCTCGAACATCGTTAACGAACTGGTTAGTATTGCTGAACCGGATCTGGTTCAAGTTATTAAAAGCAACGCTTTTCGCGTGGGTCGTGTTTCCAGCGAACTTGCTTTTGAGCAAGTTCCAAGCAACAGACCCCTTTCCTTTTTCGTCGGTCTTGATTACATTAGAAAGATAACCTAGTACCTCTTCGCTCAGGTAGCGAACGATAAGGTGGTATCCTTTCCTCTCCTTTTCAGAGGAGAGGTTGCTTGCTCCATCGGTTGTAACATCCATACAACCAATGTTGTCTAGTTCACTCTCCATGAGGGTGGACCAGACATGGTAGTTATTGTTGTTCAACAATATCCGCGGCGCCGATTGGTAGGGGATAGGGGTTGATTCAGCCATGTATATAAATATGTTTTTTTTTTTTTTTTTTTTTTTTTTTTTTTTTTTTTTTTTTTTTTTTTTTTTTTTTCGATGAGTTGGTACTGATAATGTATTGTTGGTGGGGTATTATTGGTAAGTATTTATTTATTTATTTTTAAGGTATTTATATGTATTTATAATATATAATATATAATAAGGTTTAGTTGGATATGTGTGTATGTGTGTAAGTAAGTGAGTGGATAAGATGAGATGATGGAAATGAATGACAGATACAAATGGGGGAAAAGAAACTAGTATTTATAATAAATGAATGCTGAGCAAATAGCCAGGCAGCAGCCATTCTGAATGGGAAAGCTCCAAGGGCTTTTCCTTTAAGGAATGTAATTATACTTTTCTTCTTTTTAGAGGAATGCTCCAGTCCTCTGGTGCATTACTTCTTTTACTGCTTTCTGATACACCATGCTCAGCGGGTGTGGCAGCAGTCCCATCAATGCTGATACCATTGCTGCTTGTATTCCCTTCTACAGGGATTACACCTTCAACACAACCCCTAAGTGGGTATTTTTTCATTTTTTCCCCTGTTCCCCCGCGAGCCCCCCGCGCCCCCGAGCCCCCCGAGCCCCCCGAGCCCCCGTAAGATTAAACAAATTAAAAAATAAAATAAAAATAGAAATAAAATAAAAATAAAATAAAATAAAATAAAATAAAAATAAAATAAAAATAAAATAAAAATAAAATAAAAATAAAATAAAAATAAAATAAAAATAAAATAAAAATAAAATAAAAATAAAATAAAAATAAAATAAAAATAAAATAAAAATAGGGCATTAACAAAAAAACCCGGTTTTTCCGCGTTTACACGCGGTTTTCTGCGCAGCTGCGGCTGCACGGTGCACCCGGTTTTCCGCATTTACACCCGGTTTTTTTTAATTTTCAATTTTTAAGCAAATAGCACGTGGAGGGCGGCATTTGATGCGTGTGACCCCAAAACAAATAAAATAAATAAATAGAACAAGGAAAATAAACAAAATAATATAACATAAAATGATATAAAATGATATAAAATTAAATAAATAGAATAAATGAAATGAATAAATTAAATAAATTAATTAAAAGCAAGAGACATAATTGCAAGTTAATGATTTATGAATAACGCAACCTCCCCAATCATCCTCATTCAATATTTTATTTAAAACAATTAAAATAAACAATTAAAACAAGGAAAATAAACAAAACAAAATAAAGTAAAATTATGGAGGGCGGCATTTGATGCGCGCAACCTCCCCAACTCATTCAATATCTTATTTAAACAAATTAAATAAGTAAGTAAAACAAGCAAAATAAACAAAACAAAATAGAATAAAATAATGGAGGGCGGCATTTGATGCGTGCAACCTCCCCAATCATCCTCATTCGAAATTCTATTTAAAACAAATAAAATAAATAAGTAAAACAAGTAAAATAAACATAAACAAAATAAAATAAAATAAATAGAATAAATGAAATGAATGAAATAAATAAATAAAATAAAAAGCAAGAGACATAATTGCAAGGTAATAAGTTATTAATAAATAATGAATGTAATAATAAAAAACAAAGAGACATTAGTACAGACTAAGAATGTGCACACAAATAATAAGTATAAGAAAGAGAAATTGTTATAAACACTACTGATAACAACTAGAAAATGCTTAAAAATGGTGAATATACGCCTGAATTACATTCCTGAACCAATGTGTAATGTGTAATAATTATCTTACATGTAAC
>RDRW01000493.1:90000-138142 GCA_007896445.1 Puccinia hordei
CAGTCCGCATACCTTGAAGTTCAACCCGCGTGACTGAAAGCCCGCTCCAAAGTTGGAACATAAGCCCCCGCGCAAGCCCCAGACCCCTTACAGACTCTCAGCTTGGCGCGCGGACTCCAAAGTCACCCAAGGTACACCCAAAGCAACAAAAACACGCCCCAGTAACTTCATTACATATGTTACACATGTAATGAAGACTGCTGGGGACTAACTAATTAATTATATTAGATTGTATTATTATTTATACATATAAATAAAAATATACTGACTGAACAAACAGTACAAACAATACTGTGGCTTATCATAAAATACAAATAAGCCACTAGTATTAAATCTATAACAACCAGTACTAATGTACTACAGACTGTAAGTCAACATAAATAAGTAAATACACTAATAGAATCAATTGGTGACGTGTATTCAAAGCAGGGGCTGCTGAAGCGTCACCAAGAAAGCAAAAATGGCCAAAATGTGGTCCAAAGATCCCACAAGTTGGCCAATAATACCTACAGGGTCCCCAGAGGGAACTCAAGACTTTTTAAGGAGCTCTTCAACCGCCAAAAGAAGGCTCCTCATGCTTCCCAATACCCACTAACAACCTTACCCACTTCTTATTAGATATATACATCTTTATAACACAGTCTGGTAAGCTTCTTAGTAGTTATTCTTTAGCCCTGTCTTCCCCAACAACTTCACAGTGCCCATCAAGCTCCACCATCCATCCATCCAAGCGCTTCAAGCTGTCCAGTTTCACCCAGAATATCCCCAAGATCCCTCAAGGTTTATTACTAGTAAGTAATAACCCTTTTCTTGAAGATATTCCCCCATTTCCATTCCTGGGATTAAACCACCCCTGTTCCAACAGGCCCCAGTGTTCCAGGTACCTAAATCCTCTGCATTTATTTGTAAGATACCTTAGAGGGATCTAAACCACCCCTGATTTATCAGGCCCCTCTGGTTTTTTAATTATATTAAATTTATTTAATATAATCATTAACCTATTTTTCTCTCAATTTTTACGTCACAATTCCCCCATATCTTTTGGGAATTGTAACATTGTACCTTACCCAGAGTTAATATACTCTTTCCATATATCCTTGCACCACCTGTAGCTAGAAGGACTTGTCCTTGGCATCAGGGAGGCTGACAATTGGGGGTCGGGCCGGGAAATTTTCATTCAAATTTATTTGAATGAAAAGGACCTTGTATCTTGAAACATTATTTTATAAAATACATCATAAAATATTAGTCAAAAATATCACACTCTTATTTAAAATGTGTACGCGCTTTTCAGAGCAATAAAACACTACAAACATCCCACCTCATTTTTGCGTGCTCTCCATTATAAAAAATAATTAAATAAAAACCACAAATCAAACAAAATTACATCATGGATTTATCTTACAAAAATCCTTTCAATAAAACGTAAAATAAAAATGAAAACAATTTTGTTATCCCTGAGTTTCTACTTACAAAACTGTCCAACACACAAACAACAAAATAAACCAATTGAAAACAGCTGAATTGATTTAGCTATATCGACAAGCTCCACGGTCATTGAAGATAAAAAATAAATAAATAAATAAAAAAATGTGTTATACTTATTTGTAAACTCGCAGACTGAGATTATCTTACTAGATCGGGAGAATACCCACTTGCAACGGTCATATCTATGAAACAGAAGACCTCAAAGCCTTTTCATACTGCACCATGAGAACAAGAAGAAACTGAAAGGTATACACTACTGCTTCAGACTACTTTACATAAAGATTTACCTTTGTTTATGTGTAATTTTATACTATAAATTACTATGGGTTAATCTTGGATCTTCCAGGATTTTCAAGAAGGAAACTATGCCAATAAATGGTTCTTTATCCATTTATTGCATGTTTGAAAATTAATTTTCCAAAGATTTTCATTAATTAAATTATAACTTAATTTTAGTAAAAAATAGATATGATTTAAATAAATGATCTTTCTTCAATGTGGTCATGAGTGTGGCTTGAACTCAGGTGCTTATGCCAATAACAGTTATTACTGAGCCAGTCTCTAGCTGTTAGACTATTGTACCATTTGATAAGAAAAGGTCTGAATTCCCTTATGTCGAGACTATAAAAAATAATAATAATAAAAATAAAGAATAATAATAATTATTCACGTTTGCAGTTTTCAAGTATTACATGTTACATAATACATGTAATATCTTGGTGGCTGACAATGAGGAGCCGTATAAATTTGACAATGATTTTGAGGCGCTAAAGCAGGAGATCTTGGAATCTCACCCCTCCACAGCTTTCCCGGTGTGGAACTACTCAATGGACAGAATAGAGCTTGGAAGGGATATGTATAACTACACTAGTACTAATGTAGGTTATGACAAAGGTGCTGATGTAAAGCTGCCTTCCTGACTAATGCTATGGGGAATGAGTGTAACACTAAGAATAAAATAAAGGTGTGGCTAATTTCTATTTATTCTTAGATGGCTAGTACTGATGAGCTTGCTACTACACCTGTAAGGTGGGAGGAATGGATGAAGGGGAAATGAGTTGTATAAAGTATATGTAATATAAGGGTTTGTAGCTTTGGAGTCAAGGTGAGTCAAGAAAGAGAGAGGGGCAATCTTCTTATATTGAATCTAAACTGATATTTATATTGATATATTTTATAAGGGTGATGGTAACTCTACTAGGTATGTATACTAATTTATGGGATCTGTAATGTTGGTATATGTAGGGGGTAACTTAGTAAGTCTGGGAGTCCATAAGGGAACAAGAGGGAGGAACAGGTGTCCTTATATGTCTGAGAGAGAAGATGAGCCATCAGGCTAGAGAAAGGAAATATGACAGATGAAGTAGAATAGACAGTGACACATATGAAATGGTCATGACAGTGACAGATGAGTAGTGAAAGGTAGAGTTTATGTATATGATGTAATATGTTATGTAGTATATAATGTGTAATATTTATTATGTATTTTGGTTGTGAAAATATATCTAATTATAATATGTACTTATTGTATTCTATACCTTGCTTTATACTATAATTTGCTTGTATTATTCTGAGTTTGCCTGTAACTCTTGAACTATGAGGAATTTGGGGGTAGTTGTAGTGGGTGGCTAGGGTTAAAATGGGGTGTAGAATCTGATTATGAAATGATAACAGTGAATATATGTAAGGTTTGGGATTTATGAGTATTTATTTGTAAGTGAATGTGATTTATTAGTGGTAAATAGTCTTGGAAATTATAGTAATGATGTGGAATGGATCACCACATCCTCCCCCAACTTATTGTCTGACCCCAGACAATGCAGCCAAAGAGAAAAGGCTGGAAAAAGTGATCCATGGAAAGTCCAGAGTATTCCTGTCCAAAGTCCAAATGATCCAAATCCAGTGAAAGCCCAAGCCAATATAGTCCAGTATAATTTGATCCAGATCCAGTGTCCATAGTATCCAGTATTCATTAGTCCAGTGTCCATGTGTCCAGTGAAAAGTATTTTAATCTTCTTTTAGTATATATATTATAGTCTTTAAAGTGGTTGAAAATCCTACTAGTATGCCATCTTGATGAATATTTTCTACATGTAAAAGTATCCTTGAAAATCTTGAGTTTATTTTAATTATAATCTAGGTTCATTATTTATTAGACTCAAATACTAAGTCATCAGTGTACTTGTATACATGTATTTCTAATAAATGTTCATTCTAGCCTTCTTATTCTTATTTATATCTTCTTGAAATTCTTGGACACTAATAAATGCTTACTGATAATTCTTCAGGTGGTGGTATAGTAGGAGCAACAATTCTTCTTAGTCTGGTTTTATATATCTTCTAATCTGAGTAATCCTTTGGCCTCTGGGTATTGGTGCTGATTTGACTATGTCCTCTGGGGTATGGTAAAGTATCCTGGTGTTGGGTTCCAAGTGGTTCCTGGTCTCTGTGTATTGGTGCTGACTTGACTATGTCCCCTGGGGTATGGTAAAGTATCCTGGTGTTGGTTGTAAGTGGTTTCTGATTTTGGTTGGATGCAATTTTAGATGGGTGAATGGTGGAAACTGAGAGGGTGCTTGATTGTTTTTCATGGGTTGGAATGAGTGGGAAAATAATATATGTAGAATAATAAAAAAAAAGGAACCTCTGTGTGATGTGATGTTGATGGGTGGAATGAGAAGAATATATATAGAGTTGGTGGTGAGATGATGATAATGTGTAATGAGTAGAAGATATGTAGAATTTGTGATTGGATGATGATGAGTTGGGATGTGTAGAAAATATGTAGAGTGTGATGGGATGATTGTGATTGATGATGAGGAGTTGTAATGTGTAGAAAAATGTGTAGAAATTGTGATGATGAGGTGTGTAGAAAATGTCTAGAATTGGTGATGAGATGGTGAAGATGTGTAATGAGTAGAAGATATGTGGAGTTTGTGATGAAGAAGATGAGGTGGGATGCAGAAAATATGTAGAGTGTGATGGAACATTTTTGAATGAGTAGAAGATATGTAGAATATGTGATTTGGGGATGATGAAGTGGAATGGATATATAGAAACTCTGTAGAATGTGTGAAGTGATGATGGTTTTTATTTGATGTCTGGTGGTTGAAGAGTCATGTGAGGAGGGAAAGAAAAAAATAAAAAATTCCTGGTGATTTTCCCTTTGGTAGTGCAGTGCTCCTCCCCCAACTTATTGTCTGTCCCCAGACAATGGAGGGAAAATAAATTTGAGAGAATGACAGGTTGGATGGTTGATGAAAAGATGAGTTGGGATGAGCAGCAAAAAAAAAAAAAAAAAAAAAAAAAATAGAAGGTATCCTGGGAAAGAAGTGATGAGAATAGGAGATTTTGTGGGATTATTATATAAAAGTACTGTTGATGTATTTGTATTATTATGTTTTATTTGTTTTATTACTAAATTATTATTTGATTTGATTTTTTTATTTTTATTTTATTATGTATCTGATTTAATTTTACCAGTTTTTATTTTTTTTATTATACTCTGATTTAATTTTACTATTTTTTATTTTATTTATTTTTTTATATTATTTTCTGATTTAATTTTACTAGTTTTATTATTTTTTTATTATTTATTTTTTACTGAATAATTTTTATTATGTATTTGAAATTTTTATTTTGTTTTTTTCTTTTTTTTTTTTATTTTTTTTTTTTTATTTTTTTTTTTATTAGGTTTATTATTAATTTCAATATGTTTGAAAGAAAAAGAAAAAAAAAACTATGCCAGGTTCGATGCTTGAGCGGGTATTGAAATGTATGCGGCGTTCCGGTTCGCGCACCGGCGTCAACAGTGTAGGCGGAGGGATTTGGCGGAGCCGCGGAGTGCAACCGAGACGCTGGGTATCTGAGCAAGAAGGAAAAAAAAGAAAAGAAAAAAAAAAACAAACCCAGAGAAAAGAGAAGAAAGAAAAGGGAAAAAAAAAGACATCAAAAGGGAACTGGGTCGGCCACCAGAGTCGAAAAGGCTCAAAAATCTCCCCTCCAGACTGTAGTCTGGGAGGCGAGATCCTCATAAGAAATAATAAAAAAAAACTATGCCCGGGTCGAGCACCGGCGTCGACAGTGTAGGCGGAATTCCTTGTCGTCCTCTTTCATCCTCCAGCGTCGATGCTGTTAGGGGAGATGACCACTCGATGTTTGTGGTAGTAAAGGGAAAAATTACGCGTTTCCGGATTGTACACCGGCGTCATAGTGTAGTTGCGGCCCATCCTCCTGGTTCGTACACCAGAGTCGAAAAGGTTGTTGTTTTATTTAAACGACCATCTCTTCTCGGTTTTCTTTTCTTCCCTTTCTTTTCCTATCTTTATAACTCTCCATTTTATCCTTATTATTAATACTTTCCACTCTCCAGTCCTCCTCAACCCGGCCGATATCGGTCGCGTCCGCTCGAAACCCGTTCCGACCAAACGTTCGATTTCTGTCGTCAGCAAAAGTCCTTCCGGTCCCTTTGTTTGCGTCTTAATCGATCACTTGTCCCATTCGCCGGCCCAATCCTGCCAATCTCAGTGAGTTCCCCACTATAATTTATTTATACCTATCTATTAACTAATTTTTTTTTTTTTTTTTTTTTTGTATTTTATTGTTTGTATTTTTTTTTATTTTTTATTTTATTATATATATTTTTTTTTTTTTTTTTTTTTTTTTTTTTTTTTTTTTTTTTTTTAGGTCAGACTAGCAAATGCTCCAGAAAAGTGAGTGGATTGAGGGATATGGCCATGAGTAAAATTGATTGACTGATTAATATTATTAATATTTATTATTTTTATTATTATTTTTTTTATTTTATTTATTTTTCTAGTTGTTTTATTTCTCTCAAAGGAAAAAGTTGGAGTCCTGGCCCTGGTCTAGGAACTCCTTGGTGGCTGAATTTGCTGGAAGGGTAGTTTCCCATTTCTGGTTGCTGGGGAGAATGATGGGTACCAAGTAAGTCTGTCCAGATGAGTCCATAATAGAAAGTGATTCCCCTTGAGCTCCATTGTATTTGATAGTGGCTGATACATCCATTAAGAAGGGTTTTCCAATTATTAGTTGCACAGGTCCATCAGCCACCCAGAAATGAACAATTCTGGATACTTTTCCAATGGTTACTTCTACTTCCTCAGCAATTCCAGGCATATTAGTATGGTGGCCTCCAACTCCTTTAAGCCTCATTGATTTGGCAGTTAGTACCAGTCCTAGTTGGTGAGCCAGTCCTGCAGGTATGATATTGACCATTGATCCAGTATCTAACAGAGCTTGATGGGTTTGTCCATTAATATTGATTTTAACATATCCAAGGGGGCATGAATAGAGGGTGGTCTGTTCCTGTTTTACTTCTTCTTCTTCTCTGCCTATGGCATTAGTTGACCTAGTGGGTTCCAAAGGCAGCCTTCTGTTTGAGATCCTCTTCTTGAAAGCATCAGTGACACCACTAGAGATAGCAAATATTTCTCCATAAGCCAGTTCCATCTTTCCTTCACCAAGCATTCTTTTGGCAACATCCTCTTCAGCTCCTGGGTATTCCTTGGCCAAAGTCTTCTCCAAGTAGGTCTTCTTTTCTGGCTTCTCCTTGGGTGGGTTGTTGGATCCTTGTATGTCTGAGTCCTTGAATCTTACATGGGTGTCTGATTTGGGGTCTTGATTCTGTATCCTGCCTGATGGAACTGGGGTCCTGGCCATCTTCAGTAAGTCTTCTGTATCCATGTCCATAATGTTGTCCTTTTCTTTCCTGATCCTTTTATCTGCCATTTTGGGTTCTTCTGGGTCCTTGGTTCCTCTGGTTCTCTTTCCAAGGTCTGCTTCATAGATGGTGGATTCTTCAGGGGTGATTGCTTCTTCTAGTTGTCCAAAGGAGGATGATACAATAGGTTGGTCCTTGGGGAAAGCCTCTACTACATCTTTGATTGGTCTCCTGGGGTCCCATGGAATCATAGATTTGTCTGGAAGTCTGAAGTCCCTGCCATCCCTGGTTACTGATCCTTTGGTCATATCTTCTTCTAGGGTCCTACATCTGGTCATTCCATGGGTGTTGTCAAAGCAATAGTAACACTTTAGAGTATAAGTCCTTGGAGCTGAATTAAATCCTGGGGCAGGTCCAACTAGGTGAGGTGGGGCTGATCTTCCAGCAGTAAGGGATGCAAGTTGTTTGGTGATATCTTCTAATTTCTGATCTGTAGTCCTGGCTTCCAGAGGCTTAGTGGTCCATGGCTTGGTAGTTGAAACAGGGTTAAAGGTATTTACTGGAGGACTTGGTTTGGAGATGGTACTGATTGGATTCAGGGTAGGGTTCTCTGGTTCCATTAGGCTCTTTTCCAAGACTGTAGCTGACTGAACCTCTCTGTGTATGTAGGTGAACAAAACCTGGGTGCTGGGAAGAATATGGCCTCCATCCCTGAGTGATACCATCTTGTTGTCCCTGAGAAGTTCCTTGGTGATGGATATGGCTAGAGTTGGTTTGAGGGCTTTGAGCAGCAATTTTCTGAAATCCTCCAAGCTGGTGTAGTATCCTAGTCTGACCAAGTAGTGGGTAATAGTTTCAAATTTGGTCCTAAAGCATTTGAATTCCTGCAAAGTGCTGATTCCTCCAGTTTGTGTAGACAGATTTACCAAGTTCCTCAAGTCTTCTTCAGTGTACTTGACCAAGGGGAGAGAGGATCCAAACCTAGTAAGTAGTTGCTCCTTCAATGTCTCCCAGTCTGAGTCCTCATAGCCAGTCATCTCTTCTACCTCATCCTGGAGGTCTGATCCTCTTAGAAAGAAATAATCTGTTTGCATAGTTCATGGGGAGAGGCACCATCAGCTGACCCAGCAATCTCATACCTTTTTATAAATTTATCCACAGGTATGTTTGATCCATCAAAGAAGAGGTTCCTGTCCATTGGTTTGATCTTGTCTGCTCTATTGGAAGGCATAGAGTATCTGGGCATCCTGGGTTCCTTATCCAAAAAGTGAGTGAATGGAGTTTCTGAATGTTGATGAGAAGCTACTGGAGAATGAGGGTGTGGTGCAAGTTGGTCTTCAGAAGTTGCTGATGAGCTGTTTTTGTCTCTGTATTGTCCAGGATTGGGGATGTTGCCAACATTGTTCCTGGAAGGCCTGGCTGGGTTGGGGTGGGAAGTCTGTCCTACATTGGTATTAATTGGTTGGCTGACTGGAGGGTATATACTGGGGGCTGAGTAGAAGCCTGGGAATCCTTGTTGAGACATGACTGGTAAGAGGTAGGTTGACAGATGGAAGTGGTATAGGTATGTAGATGTTGAGTGTTTGTATAAAGAGTGTAGGTATAAAGAGTGTATTAAGGTATGGGTAGTGAATGTGGATATGTATAAGTCCTTTAAAAAGTTTATGAAGATATAAGCTGACTAATGTATGTGTATGTTTATATTGTGTAGATGTTTGAAGATATGGAGAAGAGAGAAGGGAAAGGTGAAGTAGTGATGAAGCTGATAGTAATAGGGTTACTGGGACTAAAGATATCTGAAGAAGTTAGGCCACTGTTGGGACACCACTTGTGGAACTACTCAATGGACAGAATAGAGCTTGGAAGGGATATGTATAACTACACTAGTACTAATGTAGGTTATGACAAAGGTGCTGATGTAAAGCTGCCTTCCTGACTAATGCTATGGGGAATGAGTGTAACACTAAGAATAAAATAAAGGTGTGGCTAATTTCTATTATTCTTAGATGGCTAGTACTGATGAGCTTGCTACTACACCTGTAAGGTGGGAGGAATGGATGAAGGGGAAATGAGTTGTATAAAGTATATGTAATATAACGGTTTGTAGCTTTGGAGTCAAGGTGAGTCAAGAAAGAGAGAGGGGCAATCTTCTTATATTGAATCTAAACTGATATTTATATTGATATATTTTATAAGGGTGATGGTAACTCTACTAGGTATGTATACTAATTTATGGGATCTGTAATGTTGGTATATGTAGGGGGTAACTTAGTAAGTCTGGGAGTCCATAAGGGAACAAGAGGGAGGAACAGGTGTCCTTATATGTCTGAGAGAGAAGATGAGCCATCAGGCTAGAGAAAGGAAAATATGACAGATGAAGTAGAATAGACAGTGACACATATGAAATGGTCATGACAGTGACAGATGAGTAGTGAAAGGTAGAGTTTATGTATATGATGTAATATGTTATGTAGTATATAATGTGTAATATTTATTATGTATTTGGTTGTGAAAATATATCTAATTATAATATGTACTTATTGTATTCTATACCTTGCTTTCTACTATAATTTGCTTGTATTATTCTGAGTTTGCCTGTAACTCTTGAACTATGAGGAATTTGGGGGGTAGTTGTAGTGGGTGACTAGGGTTAAAATGGGGTGTAGAATCTGATTATGAAATGATAACCGTGAATATATGTAAGGTTTGGGATTTATGAGTATTTATTTGTAAGTGAATGTGATTTATTAGTGGTAAATAGTCTTGGAAATTATAGTAATGATGTGGAATGGATCACCACACCGGCACTGATGAAGAATTTGCGTTGAGTTGTTGCAAACACACATGTGGTCCCACTGATTGAGCCAGACCCCATCAGAAAAAACAACCAAACCAAATCGACCTTGAAGAAGAAGAATGGAAGCCGCCGTGTGCAAACCCGAGATCCTACTCAGGCGGAAATTGTGGAGTCTCAGATTGAAAAGGCACAGACAGCCAAAGGGAAACAGCGCGCAAGGACCAGTCAGCATTGAGCGGGGCGGAGAAGGTTGGAAGAGTCGCAAGAAGATAGCTCTTCATCAATGGAAGACCCTGATGAGCTGCCCACCTTGGCCAGACTGACCGCCCCAAAACCGCAAGGCCGACCAAGAAAGGCTCCCAATCCCGCAACATCTTCTCAAGAAGACAATCAGAGCCCACTGTGTGTGGCCAAGCGCCGAGGCCGACCTCCAAAGTCTCAGCTACAATCTACGTATGCAGCCAACAAAGACTACCAACCAGGCCGCACATCAAAAAAGCGGAAAGCAAGTTCCCCCACTTCCAACCGGCCCAAGTCCCAACGCCGTATGGAAGACTCAGTATCATCTACATTGAGTCAGATTTCTTTGGCAAAAGGGAGCTCCGCAGAAGGCAGTCATTCTGGGTCATCTAGTGGAGTATCAGACTCATCCAATGATCAATCTGATGGCAGTGATGGAGAACCCTTTGGGTCTGAAGGAGATGCATGTGAATTTGCAGAGGACAATCTGATTGATATTCCTCTTGCCGGGTCTTCAATGTCAACTTCCCTGGTAAGCCCCTTTCATCAAACCAAGAAGCTTCTCCTAATAGTGATTGGCCCAATTGTTCTCTTGTATTTTTGCAAATCAGGATGCCATTCCTATGTCACATACAGAAGGTGATTTTCAGGCCAATGACCCCCCCAGGCCACCCACTTTGGAGGTAAATTCAAGGGTTAGGATGAGCCCATTCAATGAGTCAACATTATAACTGATTGGCTTTTCTGGTTGAATTCAGGATGAAAATATGGTTGTCAAAAGTGGTCCCACCTTAGGGACACTGGCTCAAGCCTCCAAAGAGGTTCTGTCTGATAAATCAGTAAGTGAAAATAGTGTGAATTCATTATGATTACTGATGAGAGCAAAGCAATTTACTCACTCTCTTGTGCTTATGCTGAATTTGCCCTCATCTCCCCCAGGTTGAGGAGTTACCTCCTTGGGTCATCAAGTATGTCCAATCAACTTATAACCCCAAAGGCAATGGCAACTGTGGGTATCTTGTGTGGCACATGCATTGGCTGCTGAAAAACCGAGGGCCCGTATGCTAGAGACAATGGGTGGTATCAAGTGCGATTGGACATGTTACACAAGCTGCACATCAACAGGGCACTTTGGACGAGGAAGCTAGGTGGACCAGATATGTTCAAGAAGATCTACGACAGCATTTGCGTGGAGAATCCCAAGGGACCAGTGCCCACTTCCAAGTGGATGGTCAGGCTTGATGGTGGTCCTATTCTGGCTAATGCATACAATAGGCCAGTGGTGTTCCTCACAAACAACCGAGCAGCTGGCTGCATGACGTTTCTCCCTTCAACTGTTGCACCCGACCCCAAACCAGCCAGCCCAATATACCTTGCACCAATTAACGGGAATCACTGGATACATGCTATAGTCAAGCATGGCCTAGTACTTTTCCCTCCACCGTCCATACCTAGATCATTGCCAAAGAGCCAAGCTGCTGGTTGGTTGAGCATCATTGAACCGGCCACACTTCTTTACTCCAAAACTTGCAAGCCAATGTAACACCCCTCCTCTGATGTGTAATTACTATATTAAATTTGTTTCCATAAATAAAAGTAGAGTAACGGCTGTCAACATTACTCCTGAATATTGTCAGCCTCCTTGATGCCAAAGACAAGTCTTTCTAGCTACAAGTGGTGCAAGGATATAAGGAAAGAGTGATATTACTCTGGGTAAGGATTGAAGGTTATAATTCCCAAATAAAACAGGGGAATTGTGACGTAAAATTTAGAGGAAAAATAGGAAAAATAAGGTAATAATTATATTAAATGAATTTAATATAATTAAAACCAGAGGACCCTGATAAATCAGGGGTGGCTTAAATCTCTCTAAGGTATCTTGCACATAAATTTCAGAGGATTTAATTACCTGGAACACTGGGGCCTGTTGACACAGGGGTGGCATAATACCAGGAAAGGAAAGTGGGGAATATCTTCATGAAAAGGGTTATTACTTACTAGTAATAAACCTTGAGGGATCTTGGGGATATTCAGGGTGAAACTGGACAGTTTTGGGCGCTTTGATGGGTGGATGGAGGAGGTGGATGGTCACTGTGGAGTTGTTGGGGAAGTTGTTGGGGAAGACAGGGCTAATAACTACTAAGAAGCTGACCAGACTGTTTTAAAAAGATGAATATCTAATAATACGTGGGTAAGGTTGTTGGTGGGTATAAAAAAGCTTGAGGAGCCTTCTTTGGGCGGTTGAAGAGCTCCTTAAATAGTCTTAAGTTCCCTCTGGGGACCCTGTAGGTATTATTGGCCAACTTGTGGGATCTTTGGACCACATTTTGGCCATTTTTGCTTTCTTGGTGACGCTTCAGCAGCCCCTGCTTTGAATACACGTCACCTATTGATTTTATTAGTTTATTTATTTATTTATGTTGACTTACAGTCTGTAGTACATTAGTACTGGTTGTTATAGATTAATACTAGTGGCTTATTTGTATTTATAATGAGCCACAGTATTATTTGTACTGGTTTGTTTAATCAATATAATTTTATTTACATGTATAAATAATAATAATATCTAATGTAATTAATTATGTAGTCCCCAGTACTCTTCATTACATATGTAACATATGCAAAGAAGTTAATGGGGTGTGTTTTTTTTGCTTTGGGTGTACCTTGGGTGACTTTGGAGCCCGCGTGCCAAGCTGAGAGCCTGTGAGGGGTCTGATGCTTGCGCGGGGGCTTATGTTCCAAGTTTGGAGCGGGCTTTCAGTCACGCGGTTTGAACTTCAAGGTATGCGGACTGTGGTGCGCGGGGTTTGAGTAAAACACGGTGTATTTACACTATCTCCCCTAATTTAGACAACACCTCATTTCCGTGACTGGAAATTGGGTTTAAGCATATGTATACAAGTATATAAGCATAAAGTAAGGTAATCATACTTTTAATTGATCATTAATACAATTTTCAGTTGTTAGTATCATATCATATGTATAATAAGTTTTAGTTGCACACCAAGACTGACACCTATAATGTAGGAAAAAGATAAACCAAAAGGCAAATAATGTATCATTTGGATGGAAGTGATCAATAGACCATGCAACATGTAGAGCTGGAGACACAGGATAAGAGTTAAATACCATACAAGTCAGAAGTGATAGTTGGACAAAGCTATTTCTATATCTTGAGAAAAAATGTGGAGTAGGTGGTGAGTAGCAAAGTAGTGGTGAAATTCTTTGTAGGTTCTTTCCCAATCCACTTGGGGGTCCATTCTCACCAATCTTGTCGAAGCCCATAGCACACAAGAAGTCCAGAAAATATATACAAAGATTGTCTAAAGTTTGGTGGGGCATTGGGAGAGTAATACCACCATCCACCTTTTGTTTAAGGACTTTGGCCCCAAATTCTAGCAAGGCTGAAGCATTGGCATTGCTGGCAGTCTGTCTGTTGAATGTGAAGACTGATGTTGGACCAAAAACAAGCAGACCAGCTAGCATCTGGATCTGAGAGGGTGTATTCCTTGTGGAGCACTCATCCGTCCTTGTATGCTTTGGATGTGGCTGGGTAAAGTCAGATATGCTGCAGATATACGCCAGAGCTGACATTGCCCCCACAAGGTGCTGTGACACAAGCATGAGGCCGCCAAGGTTTGTTGAATTGGCATCAAATGTCCCCAGGTTCTCGTAGGTTCGTTGGAAGCCCCAGTGAGAAGAGTGGACCTTTGTTGTATCTAGTGGAAGGGGTTCCCATTGGGCACCCTGCTGTTTGAGATGACAAAAAGCCCAGCATTGATGTAAAGCAGATTTGAGTCGGAGGTATGCCGTGTCAAGAGGAGAGATGAATGATGCCATTTTTGAGGCCAGTGTGTGTACCTGAGTTTGGTTGGTTATCGTCTTGCTTTTGTTGGCCTGGACAACTTCAATCTGATCCATGTTGATCATTTCATGAGTGATCAGAGACATTGAAGTAGAAGGGTGGAGGATTTTTTCTTAACCGCACCACAAACATTAGTCAGTGTCATTTATAATTAAATGGATAGTAACTAGGAGAATTACCTGATTTGCAAGCAGCCAGAGTTATTGTAACGTCCCGCCACACTCTTTCCTTGAAATTGTGGTCCATTGGGCCATGACGAGAGAGAATATGGGGGAGGTGATTGAGGACATAGGCGATGTTCTTGATGATCTTCTCCGCTGATGTGATGGACCATGCAATGCCAAGCACCAAATTGTTGTTCAAGTTTTCTACCACTGATCTTGGAAGCAGTGGACCTGGTAAAAATAGTTCCACAGCTGCAACAGACAGACAGACATGAGTTTGAGAGGTGTTTAATGTTTAGAGGAGAGGGGAATGACTGTCAGCTTGCTACTATGACAGAGCAACCTGTCACAAGTTTTCTACAAAATTTTTTATAAAATACATAGAATATCAAATAATAGTTAGAATATTATTTGCTATTCTGAATCTACACTAAAATGAACCCAGGGTACCTCACTCACAGGTACCCCTAATTCTCACTCCTTCACTATGTAAATTAACTAATAAGAATTAGCAAGTACCTTTTAATAAAAATGGCACTTGCATTATTTTATGCTTATATATACATACACATATGCTTAAACCCCATTTCCAGTCACGGGAATGAGGTGTTGTGTAAATTGGGGGAGATAGTGTAAATACACTGTGTTTTACTCAAACCCCACGTACCGCAGTCCGCATAACCTGAAGTTCAACACGCGTGACTGAAAGCCCGCGCCAAAGTTGGGATATAAGCCCCCGCGCATCACGGGAATAAGGTGTTGTGTAAATTGGGGGAGATAGTGTAAATACACTGTGTTTTACTCAAACCCCGCGTACCGCAGTCCGCATAACCTGAAGTTCAACACGCGTGACTGAAAGCCCGCGCCAAAGTTGGGATATAAGCCCCCGCGCAAGAATCAAGCCCCCTTACAGGCTCTCAGCTTGGCACGCGGACTCCACAGTCACTCAGCTACACCCAAATCAGCAAAAACACGCCCCAGTGACCTCATTAGGGGGTATCAAATATGACCAAATCCACCATTATCTAATCAACTGGTTTTAAAATCCACCATTTTTTAAAACAATGGATATCAATATAAAATGATTCAAAACTCTCTTAAGTAAAATTTTGTTGAAAAACCTAATTCACTGGTTTTAATTGGGGATTTGGTCATATTTGATACCCCCTATTACACATATTACACATGTAATGAAGATTACTGGGGACTAAATAATTAAATATATTGAATGGTATTATTTATTTATACATTTAAATGAAACATATTGAGTAAACAAAACAGTACAATACTGTGGCTTATTATAAAATACTAATAAGCCACTAGTATTAAATCCACAACAAATAGTACTAATGTACTACAGACTGTACATCAATATGAATGAATAAATATAATAATAAAATCAATTGGTGACATTTATTCAATGCAGGGGCTGCTGAAGCGTCACCAAGAAAGCAAAAATGGCCAAAATGTGGTCCAAAGATCCCACAAGTTGGCCAATAATACCTACAGGGTCCCAAGAGGGAACTCAAGACTATTTAAGGAGCTCTTCAACCGCCCAAAGAAGGCTCCTCATTCTTCCCAATACCCACTAACAACCTTACCCACTTATTATTAGATAAAACATCTTTATAACACAGTCTGGTAGGCCTCTTAGTAGTTATTCTTTAGCCCTGTCTTCCCCAACAACTTCACAGTGACCATCCAGCTCCACCAACCATCCATCAAAGCGCTCCAAACTTTCCAGTTCTACCTGAATATCCCCAAGATCCCTCAAGGTTTATTACTAGTAAGTAATAACCCTTTTCTTGAAGATATTCCCCACTTTCCTTTCCTGGGATTAAACCACCCCTGATTTATCAGGCCCCAGTGTTCCAGGTACCTAAATCCTCTGCAAATTATTTGCAAGATACCTTAGAGGGATCTAAACCACCCCTGATTTATCAGGCCCCTCTGGTTTTAATTATATCAAATTTATTTAATAAATTATTACCCTATTTTTCTCTCAATTTTTATGTCACAATTCCCCCATCTTTTGGGAATTGCCACTTTGTACCTTACCCAGAGTTTATATACTCTTTCCATTTATCCTTGCACCACCTGTAGCTAGAAGGACTTGTCCTTGGCATCAGGGAGGCTGACAATGACTCACATGCATCCTGTGTGGACCTTGCAGGGCGAGGAGGGCCTGTTGACCTCTTCCTGGGGTTTGAACTGGAGCTGGGCATTGAACTGGAACTGTCCACTGCATTAGTGGTTGCGGTGCGGGAGATCTTCATGCCTTTCAAGTGTTTGGCCGTTATGACAGTTGGGTGAGGAGTGAATAGGTGGCTTGGGAAGTTTGGGCCAGTTTTGCCTTGGGTCGATAGGCACAATCTGTTGATGAGAGGAAGAGGAGCCCTGTTGAAGGACTGGGCTTGCACACATGAGGGAGGATCTTCTGGACTTGGGGTGTGATGCCGGGATTTTTTGGATGTAGGATCAACAAATATTGCAGTTGGATAGCGGTAGTTAGAGCCCGGCGTGGGTGACTTTTGACAATAGTGGAATGTGGGCGTTGTGACAGATCAGTTGAGCTCCTGGGGATGTGTTGGGCGGCAGGATGGTTGTACAGCAAAGAGACTTGTGAGGCTGGAGGGTTGATTCCAAATTCTTCAGGGGTGGTTTTCCCCCTTGGCATCCGGGGCGTGTATATTGTCATCACGGTTTTGAGATGAGGTACGCAAGCTTGGTTGGCATTGTGGGATTCTATGGCGGTAGTTATAGTATCGAGGTAGGTAAGCCTCATTAGAGGTGGTGAGAAAGGTGCTTTCGCCTTTGCTGTTGCGCCTGGGTGACCTTAATGGGTGGATGGGGCCATATGCCGGGTTGATAACGTTGGCAAGGCATTGTCAAATGGAGCAGGTTTGTTGTCCCATTGAGCTAGTATGTTGTTAATTCGAGTGGGTTCTGGTGTGCGATGAAGTGTTTGTGCCGCATTGTTCGCTGAGAGAAAATCTGACAGTTGTGGAGCGGTTGTTTGAGGTGGTGGGAGGGTCTTTGGGAAGACCAGGTAACCAAGGAATGAATTGTTTGAGGTTAGGAGGTTGTTGGTTGACGTGAGGAGTGGAATGTTGGATGGTTTGGCTAGCTGGGGGGGTCAAACGGTTTTTGCAGCTGGGAGAGTTGAGGACTCATGACCCTCATCATATGACTGCATGTATTCGGCTTTGATTTTGTTGGCAAGAACTTCCAGATACTTGTATTCCTCAGGACTGCATGCGGGATGCTGAGCAAGCTCAGTGCATTTTTGCCAAAAGTCCAAACCTGATTTGCAGTGTTTTGGGGTGGAAAGTGGTAAGCAGGGGGTTTATTGTAATAAATCTTATGAGGAAACAGACCTTCAGTGATTGTTCATGACCACCAGACATTGTTGGGCATTGATAAACGCACGCAAGCGCGCACCCCAACGCTAACCCGCCGCCAATTTTTTTTGGCGTGCGGGGCCTACATGCCACTTTTTTGGCGTGTAGGGTCTACACGCCAAAGTAAATTGGCGTGTGAGACCCGCACGCCAAAAATGGTGTGTGGTTCCCACACGCCATTTTTTTTTGGCGTGTGGGCCCCGCACGCCAAATAAAATTGGGGTGTGGGCCCCGCACGCCAATTGTTTGGCGTGTGGGCCCCGCACGCCAATTGTTTGGCGTGTGGGCCCCGCACGCCAATTGTTTGGCGTGTGGGCCCCGCACGCCAATTGTTTGGCGTGTGGGCCCCGCACGCCAATTTGTTTGGCGTGTGGGCCCCGCACACCAATTGTTTGGCGTGCGGGTCCCCCCTTGCTCACATAATCGAATGGGAGGGCCCATTTGATTACGTGAGCGAGGCCCTCCCAGCTGACAAGGTTATACAACCTCGTCAGCCGGGAGGACTTCCTCCTGGCACGAGGCTGTATGGCCTCGTCGGCCAGGAGGAAGTCCTCCCGGCGACGAGGTTATACAACCTCGTCGGCCAGGAGGACTTCCTCCTGGCCAACGAGGCTATACAGCCTCGTGCCGGGAGGAAGTCCTCCGGCCGACGAGGCTATACAACTTGTCGGCCAGGAGGACTTCTCCTGGCCGACAAGGTTGTATAGCCTCGTTGGCCGGGAGGACTTCCTCCCGGCCGACGAGGCTATACAACCTCGTTGGTCAGGAGGACTTCCTCCTGGCTGACAAGGTTGTATAGCCTCGTCAGCCGGAGGAAGTCCTCCCGGCTGACAAGGTTATACAACCTCGTCAGCCAGGAGGACTTCCTCCTGGCCCGACGAGGTTGTATAGCCTTGCCGGCCGGGAGGGGCCTTGCTCACGTAATCAAATGGGCCTCCCATTCAATTATGTGCGCAAGGGGGGACCCGCACGCCAAACAATTGGCGTGCAGGGCCCCACACGCCAATTTTATTGGCCTGCGGGGCCCACGCGCCAAAAAAAAATGGTGTGTGGGTCTCACACGCCCTTTTTCTTTGGCGTGTAGACCCTACACGCCAAAAACAAATGGCGTGTAGGCCCCGCACGCCAAAAAAAATTGGCGTGCGCCGTTGGCGTGCGTTTATCAATGCCCGACATTGTTGTTGCGTGGAAATACGTCTCAAGTTTGAAGGAGGTAGATAAACGGTGTTGCTGTTGGTTGGATTGCAAGTAAAACAGATGTCAGCTGCCGCTCCTGGAATTAAGTACCTTTTGTAGTGGGAACATGAGAAAGGAATGGAGAAAAAGGCCTTGCGGTGACTTTGGGGGGCACTTTGTGTGCTGGAGTGTCTCTAGGGGGCTTAGACGGGGAATGTGGGGCCTGGTAATGCCTCTGTGTGGACTTCTGGGGCCATTTAGGCCCAGATGTGTCCCATGCACATTTGGTGGTGCAATGGGGGGTTGGGAGGGGGCCTAGTGGCCTATTCAGTCCTTGAATGTGTCCATAGGGGCCACTGGTTCTAGTTGGCCCCTTTTGGCCAGGCCCAGGTGGCCCATCTGGCCCCCCTTTGGTCAGTCCCAGGTGGCCCAACTGGCCCCTTTTGGCCAGGCCCAGGTGGCCCAACTGGCCCTTTTGGCCAGGCCCAGGTGGCCCATCTGGCCCCTTTTGGCCAGGCCCAGGTGGCCCATCTGGCCCCTTTTGGCCAGCCCCAGGGGGCCCGTCTGGCCCCTTTGGGCCAGGCCCAGCT
This sequence comes from Puccinia hordei, assembly GCA_007896445.1. NCBI lineage: Eukaryota > Fungi > Basidiomycota > Pucciniomycetes > Pucciniales > Pucciniaceae > Puccinia > Puccinia hordei. The sequence goes on from RDRW01000493.1 coordinate 109,402, forward strand.
GGCCCAGGAGCGGGCGGGGTTGGGGTTTGGGTGAGGGGCAGGGGGGACAGGGGGGCGCGGGGGGATTGGGGGAAAGGGGACAGGGGGGAACGGGAGAAAAGGGACATCGACTTACTTGGCAACGTCCTGGCGGCTGGCTTGAGGTTGTCGGGCGGCTGGGCAGCTCCGGCGGCTCGGGTTGGTCAATTGGGACGGGTGGGTTAGTTAGTGAGGGGGCTGGGTTGTGTGGGCGGCCGGCTGCTGGTGGGGTTGGTGAGATGGTGGTTGGGGAGGGATGTGAGGAGGGGGGGAGGGCCGATCAGCGAAGGAATGGGGGGGGGAGGGGGCGGGGGGGCGATGCTTATGTCATGCGTACACTCTGGTGTACGCATGACATCATCAGTATATAGGTAGGGGCATGCCCCTTCCTATATACATAGGTTGGTGGTGCGCCGATCTATGTGTATAGGCAGGGTGTGCCCCCTGCCTATATACATAGAAAGGGCGTGCGAGCCGCCACGCCCTTTCTATTTATATAGGCAGGGGAACGCCCCTGCCTATACACATGAAAAGGGCGTGCAACTGCACGCCTGCAGTGTCGTACGCCTGTAGTTGGGCGTGCAGCCCGCACGCCCATCCACAGGCGTGCTGACGCCCAGGGGTGGGCGTGCAGCCCGCACGCCAATAAAAAAAAGGCGTGCGGGCAGCATGTCAGCTTGCTGTACTCTACTCCACTTATTGTGGCGTGTACAGTAAGGACTAAAAGAATAATATCACACTTATAAAGTGTAATTAACTGATCTGCCAATAAGAACAATTACTTTAAGTGTTATAAAACACTAAGTATCAAATAAAAACAGGTTATGACCCTGCTGCCAAAACTTCAGTTATGGGAATAAATCCTCTGAAGGGCTAACCAGACTTGAACACGGTTCTTCCAATCAATTAAAGGTATTTAAATTGATTGGGGGGGGATTTGGTTGAGGAATTTTAACTAATTAAGATAGTATATAAAATAAAGGCCAGTCCTCCTTACTTACAGGAGAAGGTGAGCGCCTTTGTAGCTTATAATAAGTTATCTAGTATGTGTTAAAATTGATGGGGGGAGGATATCTTCAATTTGGTGAAGAGACCTCCTCCTTAAATAATAAAATATTTGTATTAATCCCTCTGCAATTTATTTGACAGTGGGGATTGGGGCAATGTTGACAGGTGATTCTGATCAGCCTGTTCGTGGTAAGAAGTGAAACATGGATTCATTTTTAATTAAAATGATGCCATATTTATTTCACATTAATTAAAATAATTTAATGTTTATTTTTCTTAATTAGACTAAATAAATATTAATCACATGTACATGTAACTTCCTTTGGGGTTAGAGCTTGGAAAAGCGCTTGCTCTGGAGAGTAAAATATGTGGGAATTAATTTATAAGTCATTACTGCATAATTAATATACTTTACATAAAGATTTACCTTTATTTATGTGTAATTTTATACTATAAATCACTATGGGTTAATCTGGATCTTCCAGGATTTCAAGAAGAAAACTATGCCAATAAATGGGTTCTTTATCCATTTATTGCATGTTTGAAAATTAATTTTCCAAAGATTTTCATTAATTAAATTATAACTTAATTTTAGTAAAAATAGATATAATTTAAATAAATGATTTTTATTCAAAGTGGTCATGAGTGTGGCTTGAACTCAGGTCCTTATGTCAACACGGGTATTACTGAGCCAGTCTTTAACTGTTAGACTTTTGTACCATTTGATAAAATGATAAGGTCTCAATTCCCCTTTGTTCAGACTATAAAAAATAATAAAATAAATAATAATAATAATTATTCAAGCTTGCAGTTTTCAAGTATTACATGTTAAATTATTACATGTTACATTATTACATGTTACATAATACATGTAATATCTTGGTGGCTGACACAGCACGCCTTTTTTTTTATTGGCGTGCAATGGGCGTGGGCGTGCAATTATCAATGCCCTCCTTGGCATCACAGAGGCTGACAATGTGGCTTTTGGCTCATACAAAACACAATGAACTGTGGCTTTCTGAGCTGTCCATTTGGCCATCCCCCCTGTTAACTATAAAATAAACTTCATTTGGCCTCAAAATTTAGGATCATGTCCTTATGTTGATGTCTAATCTATTTTTATTGAAATGCCTTTGATGTGAAGTGATGGATCTCGGGACAATACTGTTCTGGAATCCTGATTTTAATCATCAGAGTCATTGAGATACTGATTTAAAAGCATCAAATCCTCAATAAAAGACATGATTGCTATACTCCTACAAGTATAGCAGTAAGCTAACAGTTAGTGTAGTGCTAAGCTAACAGTTAGCTCACCGCAACAGGGCACTATGCTAACAGTTAGCATAGCTGAAAAGAGCGCTACACTAACAGTTATTGTAGCTGACAAGAGCGCTACGCTAACAGTTAGCGTAGCTGGAAAGAGCGCTACGCTAACAGTTAGAAAAGAGCGCTATGCTAACAGTTAGCGTAGCTGACAAGAGCGCTATGCTAACAGTTAGTGTAGCTGACAAGAGCACTACGCTGACAAGAGCGCTACGCTAACAGTTACCGTAGCATTTGTGCCAGCTAACACCGCTAAAAATCAGCTAACAGGGAATTTGTGTAGCATTAACTTTTTTTTTGGATGTTGCTAACGCTATGCTGCCCGCTATTTTCTTTTTTGATGATTTTTTTTAGCGTTAGCTGAAAAAATCTTCAGCTAACAGTAACTTTTTGTTAGTGGAGCAAAAAAAGCTAACATTACGCTACGCTACAGCTAATGTTAGCTTAGCGGTGTGGTAATCCTGTTCCTTCTCACATCATTCTTTCTACATCTTATGTTCCATCCATATATCCATGAATATTATTCTAGATTCAGATTCTACACCTTATTTTACCCCTAGTCACTCACTCAAACCACCCTTGATTTCCTTTTGGATCAGAAGATATTAGCCTTCATAGTTTTCATAGGTACATTCTTTTCTTTTCTTTTTCTTTGGCTTACATCATCCAAGTCATTATTATTTCAGTAAATAAAACATCTTACATATCTACATCAAATGCTCATCATTGCTACATACATTCACTTCACTATTACACTTGTAGTCTTTTGCTCATCACTATTACTATTATGGAAATTGCTCATCATCATATCTTGTAATACTGTGCTCATTGTTTGTTCCCCTCTTGAAGGGCCCTTTCCACATATATACTCCACCATGTTTTAGTATTACCACCATATGCAATTTCTACCCCATACAACCTGTATGACCTTTTACCCCAAATATTAGATTCAATTTCATCAAAGACACTTCTTACCTAGACATTTTTAGATATCCTTGCCATTTAAACCCTTTTACACAACCATTTTCCCTCACAACTTCTCCTCAACTCCCCATACCTCAGAGGTAATAGTAGTCAGCTTATAAGTACTAGTCAGTCTAAGATTAAAATAGAAAAGCCACACCTTTTATTTTATTCTTAGTGTTACACTCTTCCCCATCAGCATTATTCAGGAAGGCAGCTCTTATATCAGCACCTTTGTCTTAACTTTCATTAGTACTAGTGTAGTTACACATATCCCTTCCAAGCTCTATTCTGGCCTTAGAGTAGTTCCACAGCGGGCCCACCGTTGGTATCAGGATGGAATGTAAATTTTATAGGGCCTTGATACAACAAGATCAGACAGAGCTCTGCAGTTTGTTGTTAACCAGGTTACCTGATGATTTATCTTACCGCAATTCAATTGTACTGGTCCTCTTTAATCATTCAACTTTGTCATTATCTCACCTCTCTTGCTGAAACAATCTTTTCTATTGTCTCAGGTCTGTTTCTATCTTTTTTCTAGCTCATTTCATGCCTCTTATCACTTTGCCCATCTATTTTTGTTGGTCTCAAAGTTCTTGTAGTCACTGCTCTATTCAGCTTGTGCCTCACTCTCACTTCCCAACTCAAGGCTCCTGTGTCTTATATTGGGGCCCTGGAAAACCACTGCATATGAATGCGTAAAAAAATATGTTTTAGTCAGGCCCATTTTATATACATGTTTGATAGAATTACTTGTATTGAAACATTAGACTCATTTTCTACTTCAAAATTCTAGACTGGTATGTTGAGACACAAGTTTCACAAATTTTAAAGGCTTTACTACCAGAGCAAGATTAGTGAGCACCAACACAGGGGTTTCTTCTCTTCAGGCTCATTTTGTTTTTGCTGGTGTAAAATTGATTCCATCAAGCTTTCCGGACATCTGCTTCATCTGTTGTGAGAGTATTGTTAGTTCTATGTGATTCCATTTTTAAAGAAACAGTGGGTGACTTCCTGTCAAATCTTGAGCCCTTGTTATACACACTTCGGTTTAGATCTTAAAATTCTAAATTGTACTGCGAATGAAGGGTTTGAGGCTCAAAATTCATTCTGTGTGCCATGTGGCTTGCAGATCTTGACAAGAAATCTTCCACATTGGATTTAAATACACACCTTATCACTAGGCAACATCATATCTGTCAGACATTGAGATAATCAGCCTACATGTCTCCAAAATAATACAAGTCAAATAACCCAATGGTTAAGGACTTGTGTTTACAAAAAGGGAAAAAAATGAACCAAGTAAATTATCTTAAACTTAAGAGTTCAATTCCCATATGACTCATAATTTTTGCACTTATTTTACCTAATATTGATCATTTTAAATAAACTAACCATTATTAAGAAATTCTAATTTAAAGAGAGATTAATAACTCTCCATGAATTTACCATATATTATTACAATTTAGTTATATCTCCTTCAAGGAGACTATTATCATAAATTACCCCATGTAATACAAACTCCTTTGAGTTATTTGTCAGCTTTCTACTATGACAGAGCAACCTGTCACAAGATTTCTACAACACTTATTAAAAATTAAATAGAAAATCAAATAATAGTTAGAATATTATTTGATATTCTGAATCTACACTAAAAATAACCTAGCGTACCTCACTCATAGGTACCCATAATTCTCACTCCTTCACGGGCGTTGATAAACGCACGCCAACGCCAACCCGCACGCCAATTTTTTTTGGCGTGTGGGGCCTACACGCCAAAAAAAAGTGGCGTGTAGGGTCTACCAGCCAATTGTATTTGGCGTGTGAGACCCACACGCCAAAAATGGCGTGTGGTTCCCACACGCCAATTGTTTGGCGTGTGGGGGGATCCCGCTCACGTAATCGAATGGGAGGTGCCATTCGATTACGTGAGCGGGCCGGCTGACGAGGTTATACAACCTCGTCGGCCGGGAGGAAGTCCTCCCGGCTGACGAGGCTATACAGCCTCGTCAGCCAGGAGGACTTCCTCCTGGCCGACGAGGTTGTATAACCTCGTCGGCCGGGAGGAAGTCCTCCCGGCCGACGAGGTTATACAGCCTCGTCGGCCAGGAGGAAGTCCTCCCGGCTGACGAGGCTATACAACCTCGTCAGCCAGGAGGACTTCCTCCTGGCCGACGAGGTTATATAACCTCGTCGGCCGGGAGGAAGTCCTCCCGGCCGACGAGGTTGTATAACCTCGTCGGCCGGGAGGAAGTCCTCCCGGCCGACGAGGTTGTATAACCTTGTCGGCCGGGAGGAAGTCCTCCCGGCCGACGAGGCTATACAGCCTCGTCAGCCAGGACTTCCTCCTGCCGACGAGGATGTATAACCTCGTCGGCCGGGGGAAGTCCTCCTGGCCGACGAGGTTATACAGCCTCGTCGGCCAGGAGGACTTCCTCCTGGCTGACGAGGTTGTATAACCTCGTCAGCCGGGAGGTAGTCCTCCCGGCTGACGAGGTTATACAACCTCGTCAGCCAGGAGGACTTCCTCCTGGCCGACGAGGTTGTATAACCTCGTCGGCCGGGAGGAAGTCCTCCCGGCCGACGAGGCTATACAGCCTCATCAGCCAGGAGGACTTCCTCCTGGCCGACGAGGTTGTATAACCTCGTTGGCCGGGAGGAAGTCCTCCCGGCCGACGAGGTTATACAGCCTTGTGCCGGGAGGAAGTCCTCCCGGCTGACGAGGTTGTATAACCTCGTCAGCCGGCCCGCTCACGTAATCGAATGGCACCTCCCATTCGATTACGTGAGCGAGGGGGGACCCGCACGCCAACAAAATTGGCGTGCGGGGCCCACACGCCAAAAAAAATGGTGTGTGGGAACCACACGCCATTTTTGGCGTGTGGGTCTCACACGCCAATTTATTTTGGCGTGTAGACCCTACACGCCAATTTTTTTTGGCGTGTAGGCCCCGCACGCCAAAAAAAATTGGCGTGCGGGTTGGCGTTGGCGTGCGCCGTTGGCGTGCGTTTATCAACGCCCCTCCTTCACTATGTAAATCAGCAAAGAAGAATTAGCAAGTACCTTTAATAAAAAGGCTCTTGCATTACTTTATGCTTATATATACATATACATATGCTTAAACCCCATTTCCAGTCACGGAAATGAGGTGTTGTGTAAATTAGGGGAGATAGTGTAAATACACCGTGTTTTACTCAAACCCCGCTTACCGCAGTCCGCATACCTTGAAGTTCAACCTGCGTGACTGAAAGCCCCCTTCAAAGTTGGAACATAAGCCCCCGCGCAAACATTGTTTTATAAAGATGTTTATCTAATAATAAGTGGGTAAGGGTGTTAGTGGGTATTGGGAAGCATGAGGAGCCTTCTTTGGGCGGTTGAAGAGCTCCTTAAGTAGTCTTGAGTTCCCTCTGGGGACCCTGTAGGTATTATTGGCCAACTTGTGGGATCTTTGGACCACATTTTGGCCATTTTTGCTTTCTTGGTGACGCTTCATCAGCCCCTGCTTTGAATACACGTCACCAATTGATTTTATTATGATATTTATTTATTATTTATTCATTTATATTGATGTACAGTCTGTAGTACATTAGTACTCTTTGTTATAGATTTAATACTAGTGGCTTATCAGTATTTATAATAAGCCACAGTATTGTTTGTACTGTTTGTAAAAATCACAGCAATGTCACACACTCAGAACCTGTGTAGGGATCTGTCTGAACTGTTACTCAAGGGAGGGGACTGACACGCATTCCTCCTTATCCTCATTTGACCAACATCACTTCAACCTCAACTCAACTCACTCATCACTTCAACCTCAATCAACTCACTCATCACTTCCTTATTCATTTCCAATCACTTCCTTCCTTCTTTTCTTATTTACTCCTTTCCATCCATTTCTTCATTTACTCTTATATTGATCTCTTGTTCCTACTGCCTGGTGAGATTTGTATTCCTTCTTTCTCAACTCTAACAACCAACTGATCAATCATCTCTTAGTCCTTCATCCACTCCAGTCTGCCTTATCTCTTCCCTTCATAGCTCACTCTTACAAGATCCTTGATCTTACAGTGTTGGTTCCTTATCTTTTTATCTCACTTTTCCTTCTTTCATCTTTTGTCTCAAGTTGTCTAATCTTTTTTTATTCTTTAGTTGTGCTGGCTTCCATTTCGTAATAAAACACAGAATCAAAATCCTTTACTGTTTGTTTACTCAATCTATTTCATTTAAATTTATAAAATAAATACCATCCAATCTAATTAATTATTTAGTCCCCAGTAATCTTCATTACATATGTAAAATATGTAATGAGGTTACTGGGGCGTGTTTTTGTTGATTTGGGTGTACCTGGTGTGACTTTGGAGTCCGTGTGCCAAGCTGAGAGCCTGTAAGGGGCCTGATGCTTGCGCGGTGGCTTATATTTCAACTTTGGCGCGGGTTGAACTTCAAGTTCTGCGGACTGCGGTACGCGGGGTTTGAGTAAAACACGGTGTATTTACACTAACTCCCCTAATTTACACAGCACCTCATTTCTGTGACTGGAAATGGGTTTAAGCATATATATATATATATATAAGCATTAATTAATGCAAGTACGTTTTATTAAAAGGTACTTGCTAATTCTTCTTTGCCAATTTATATACTGAAGGAGTAAGAATTAGGGGTAGCTGTGAGTGAGGTAACCTAGGTTATTTTTAGTGTAGATTCAGAATATCAAATAATATTCCAACTATTATTTGATATTCTATGTATCTTATAATAATTTTTGTAGAAATCTTGTGACAGGTTGCTCTGTCATAGTAGCAAGCTGACAGTGATGGTTATTGGGAGGTTGTTGACATGTTGAATCTGTTCAGGTGATGGTGTTGCTTGCCAATGTTCCTCAGTGAGGTGTTCAATATTCAGGAGAAGGCGGCAGAAAGAAGCCATGGACCTGGAAAAGTGAGAGGTGGGTGGAGGGATGATTTCTAAAAGGGCCTTGTTGAGGTTCCGTCAATTGGCTGGAGCTTTTCCGTTTTTGAGTGACTTGACCATGGCTGTGGTTGAAATAAGATTGTGTTAAAATTATTTTCTTGCACTGGGTGAATATATATTGTTCTGGCTGTGCTTATTTCATAATAAAGAGTTGTGAATCAGTGCCCCCTGTATTGTGTGAGTTGGTGGGAATGGTGGAATGAGGTACATCTCATGTGATTTTATTAAGCCTGGCGGGCTTAATTTATTAATGGTTGTGTACATCTCCTGTGATTTTAGTAATCCCGGCGGGCTTAAATTATTAATGGGTGGTGAGGGTGAACCAATTAAGACAACTGGAGGTAATGTTGTTGGTAGATTTGGGAATTTGCCTCTACCGAATGAAGGTGGTTGAGGGAGGATTAAGCCCGCCGGGCTTAATTTGAGAAATAACACATGTGACATATGTAACATATACACAACCTGAAACGAGGCCACCCAGCTGTTGAGTTCAAGCAAAAAGGTTGCCATTAGGTGATGGGTCAAAGGAGCATGGGGCATGCATGCCATGGATTATGCATATGGAGATATGATGTGTTGCAAAGAATCTTGATCAAACAACAGTGTTACCAAGGAGAAAAGAGTACTTGCTTTACAACAAAAATCATACCACTCACAATATAATTATGTTGAAGAATGCACTCTTCATGGAAAATCTGCCAGTGTACAGAGTTGGGGTGTGATCAAGAGACCTACAGGGATTCCGAAACAGGTGAACAGAAGACGGGGAAGGCAAGGTCAGTAACATGTTTCAAGTCACATTTAAAAGCAATTATGAAGAGGAAGACACATGAACAGGACCCCACCATTCCTCCTGATCCAAATCCTCCAACCGTGCAGCCAATCCAACCCCATTGTGGTGGACCTGCATTATCCGCGACACATCAATGGACCCACACCTCCAACCCCTACCCCCGCCTATGGACCCACTTCCAAAGTGCCCTGCAAACATCCTAGGCAGACGGAATCCCAACTCTGTGACTCTCTTGTTGGGCCAATTCAAACTCAGCCCATGACACCTTCCATTCACCCAAATGAACACTTGGAAAGCAAGAATCCATGGTAATTTGGATCCTGAGGGATCAGATCTCACCAACTTCTCCAATATGTCCCCCAGTCAATCCCCCAGCAATTGAACATCCACTTCATCTGCCAGGAGGCTTACCTCCCAATCCATCAAGGCTGTTTGGGCCTGAATCCAATCCATGGGCAGCCGTTATTGAATCAACAAAGAAGTCTTCTTGTGGGCTCAGACCCTTATGGATGTGAGTAGTTTCTCTCTCATCTTTTGTCAGCCTCCCTGATGCCAAGGACAAGTCCTTCTAGCTACAGGTGGTGCAAGGATAGATGGAAAGAGTATATAAGCTCTGAAGGTACACAGTTACAATTCCCAAAAGATATGGGGGAATTGTGATGTAAAAATTGAGAGGAAAAATAGGTTAATAATTATATTAAATAAGTTTAATATAATTAAAACCAGAGGGGCCTGATAAATCAGGGGTGGTTTAGATCCCTCTAAGGTATCTTGCAAATAAATTGCAGAGGATTTAGGTACCTGGAGCACTGGGGCCTGATAAATCAGGGGTGGTTTAATCCCAGGAAAGGAAAGTGGGGAATATCTTTAAGAGAAGGGTTATTAATTACTAGTAATAAACCTTGAGGGATCTTGGGGATATTCTTACTGAAACTGGACAGTTTGAAGCGCTTGGATGGATGGATGGTGGAGCTTGGTGGGCACTGTGAAGTTGTTGGGGAAGACAGGGCTAAAGAATAACTACTAAGAAGCTTACCAGACTGTGTTATAAAGATGTATATATCTAATAAGAAGTGGGTAAGGTTGTTAGTGGGTATTGGGAAGCATGAGGAGCCTTCTTTGGGCGGTTGAAGAGCTCCTTTAAATAGTCTTGAGTTCCCCCTGGGGACCCTTTAGGTATTATTGGCCAACTTGTGGGATCTTTGGACCACATTTTGGCCATTTTTGCTTTCTTGGTGACGCTTCATCAGCCCCTGCTTTGAATACACGTCACCAATTGATTTTATTAATGTAATTTATTATCATTTATATATTTATATTGACTTACAGTCTGTAGTACATTAGTACTGTTTGTTATAGATTAAATACTAGTGGCTTATTTGTATTTATAATAGGCCACAGTATTGTTTGTACTGTTTGTTCACTCAATATATTTTATTTGTATGTATAAATAAATAATACCATTTAATATATTTAGTCCCCAGTAATCTTCATTACATGTGTAACATATGTAATGAGGTCACTGGGGCGTGTTTTTACTGATTTGGGTGTACCTGAGTGACTGTGGAGTCCGCATGCCAGCTTGAGAGCCTGTAAGGGGCTTAATGCTTGCGCGGGGGCTTATATCCCAACTTTGGCGCGGGCTTTCAGTCACGCGGGTTGAACTTCAAGTTCTGCCGACTGCGGTACGCGGGGTTTGAGTAAAACACGGTGTATTTACACTATCTCCCCTAATTTACACAACACCTCATTTCCGTGACTGGAAATGGGGTTTAAGCATATGTACATATATATATATGCATTTTAATTAATGCAAGTGCCTTTTTATTAAAGGTACTTGCTAATTCTTCTTGGGCGTTGATAAACGCACGCCAACGGCGCACGCCAACGCCAACCCGCACACCAATTTTTTTTGGCGTGCGGGGCCTACACGCCATTTTTTTTTGGCGTGTAGGGTCTACACGCCAAAAAAAAAGGGCGTGTGAGACCCACACGCCAAAAATGGTGTGTGGTTCCCACACGCCATTTTTTTTTGGCGTGTGGGCCCCGCACGCCAAATAAAATTGGCGTGTGGGAGCGCACGCCAAACAATTGGCGTGCGGGGCCCACGTGCCAATTGTTTGGCGTGCGGGTCCCCCCTTGCTCACATAATCGAGTGGGAGGGACCACTCAATTACGTGAGCGAGGCCGGCTGACGAGGTTATACAACCTCGTCAGCCGGGAGGACTTCCTCCCGGCACGAGGCTGTATAACCTCGTCAGCCGGGAGGACTTCCTCCCGGCTGACGAGGTTATACAACCTCGTCAGCCAGGAGGAAGTCCTCCTGGCCGATGAGGTTATACAGCCTTGTCAGCCAGGAGGAAGTCCTCCTGGCCGACAAGGTTATACAACCTTGTCGGCCAGGAGGAAGTCCTCCCGGCCGGCGAGGCTATACAACCTCGTCGGCCAGGAGGAAGTCCTCCTGGCTGACGAGGTTGTATAACCTTGTCAGCCAGGAGGAAGTCCTCCCGGCTGACGAGGTTATACAACCTCGTCAGCCAGGAGGACTTCCTCCTGGCCGACGAGGTTGTATAGCCTTGTCGGCCGGGAGGACTTCCTCCCAGCCGACGAGGTTATACAACCTCGTCGGCCAGGAGGAAGTCCTCCCAGCCGGCGAGGCTATACAACCTCGTTGGCCAGGAGGAATTCCTCCTGGCTGACGAGGTTGTATAACCTCGTCAGCCGGGAGGACTTCCTCCTGGCCGACGAGGTTGTATAGCCTCGCCGGCCGGGAGGACTTCCTCTGGCCGACGAGGTTGTATAACCTCGTCGGCCAGGAGGACTTCCTCCTGGCCGACGAGGTTGTATAGCCTCGTCGGCCGGGAGGACTTCCTCCCAGCCGACGAGGTTATACAACCTCGTCGGCCAGGAGGAAGTCCTCCCAGCCGGCGAGGCTATACAACCTCGTCGGCCAGGAGGAAGTCCTCCTGGCTGACGAGGTTGTATAACCTCGTCAGCCGGGAGGACTTCCTCCTGGCTGACAAGGTTATACAACCTCGTCAGCCGGGAGGAAGTCCTCCCGGCTGACAAGGTTATACAACCTCGTCGGCCAGGAGGAAGTCCTCCTGGCTGACGAGGTTGTATAACCTCGTCAGCTGGGAGGACTTCCTCCCGGCTGACGAGGTTATACAACCTCGTCAGCCGGGAGGAAGTCCTCCCGGCTGACGAGGTATACAGCCTCGTGCCGGGAGGAAGTCCTCCCAGCTGACGAGGTTGTATGACCTCGTCAGCCGGCCTCGCTCACGTAATCGAGTGGTCCCTCCCACTCGATTATGTGAGCGAGGGGGGACCCGCACGCCAAACAATTGGCGTGTGGGCCCCGCACGCCAATTGTTTGGCGTGCGCTCCCACACGCCAATTGCTTGGCGTGTGGGAGCGCACGCCAAACAATTGGCGTGCGGGGCCCACACGCCAATTTTATTTGGCCTGCGGGGCCCAGACGCCAAAAAAAAAAATGGCGTGTGGGAAGCACACGCCATTTTTGGCGTGCAGGTCTCACACGCCAATTTATTTTGGCGTGTAGACCCTACACGCCAAAAAAAATGGCGTGTAGGCCCCGCACGCCAAAAAAAAATTGGCGTGCGGGTTGGCGTTGGCGTGCGCGCTTGGCGTGCGTTTATCAACACCCATTCTTCTTTGCTAATTTACATAGTGAAGGAGTGAGAATCAGGGGTACCTGTGAGTGAGGTACCCTAGGTTATTTTTAGTTCAGAATATCAAATAATATTCAAACTATTGTTTGATTTTCTATGTATTTTATAATAATTTTTGTAGAAAACGTGTGACAGGTTGCTCTGTCATAGTAGCAACCTGACATCTGTTTTCTACATCATACTAACCATCCAATTCTCTCTCAATAGACGCATGAAGAAGAAAGATGGCTCATGACTATCATGATAAGCCTCAATGCCCAGATCAACCCTTCACCTTCTAATTCCAACCATGCAGGATCCCATCCTGGACAGGACTGGTTTCCACCAACATTCCAATTATTTCTCCGCTCAAAGGTACATGAGGTCTTATTACGGCCCAAAATGAAGAGCTATGGTTGTCAAGCAGCCCAAAAAAACCTTGTTGAATCTACACCCTTTTCCATGGTGAAGGTGAGTTCATCATCTTTTCCTCATCACACATACATCTTCCCTCATTCCTATAACTGACCCACCTCTAACTCCTAGGCCATCATTGACCAGCAACCTACTGCCTTCAAGGCCACTAAACTACCTGATAAGTAACTCACCAATCAGCCTTTTTTGACCCAGCTCAATTGGCTTCTTGGGTCCATCCTCAAGGGAGAAAAGAACAACCTCAGCAACCTTCTCTGCATTGGACTTGCCAGTACCCCCTTGGACATTCTACTGCTGCCGTTACCCAAGCTCATCACCAGCACTTACAGCTTGATGGACCTGCGCTTCAAAGAACTGGGCCCAGCCCGCCAAGCCCGGCTGGCTGCAAAGATGAATGTTGGCGCTCCCTGATGCCCTAGATCAGAAGTAGTCAAGTCAACATACATTGTGATTGCACATTATTTTGCGTAAGGGAATGAAATAATGATGTTGACATTGACAACAGAGAAAAAAAATAAAAAATGTTCAAATAATGATTATTGATAACAGCACATGATTGGTGCGTCCAGCACACATATAAGGCCTGCCATGACCTGTCCTTCATTGCGGTATAATCCGCACATCCATCTTGTCACCTATCAGGAGATACGTTTTCTTGCTGCTGCTTATTTTCTGTGAGCTGTGCCCCTTTTCTAACCACTTCCACAATATCCCAGAAAGTTTTCCAAAATATCTCCATGGACCCCAGTGAACATCTCCGTATCATTTCCTCCCGGTGCCTGTTGTATTTCACCAACTCACTGGCCCATTTCAGAGACGTATGAGATTCCTGGACCAGCAATGCAACTAGTTCTTCGACTTCAGCTCCCGTCATTCTTGCAGCTTGGGAGGCTTCGTAGAACGGTGTTGGCCTTCCAATTGTAACACCATCACATTGCTCTTTGACGAAAATTTTTAGGGCCTTGCATTTCCCTCTAAGAGTGTTGACTGTGAGTACCGAACAGCTGTTGGCCATTTTCCAACGGTTATTGACAAGTTTTAGGACCTCGGTGGAATGTTTCAGCGCTCGGAGGCCCGACTCATGTATTTGTCTGATTCCAGATGAGAAGGCCGATATAGGGAATGCTATAAGTATGTCCTTGGCTCCCTGAGCTTCCAAAACATGGGCTGCTGTCAAAACTGTCCTGCTTATTTCTTTGATTTCATACAATGGGTGTATTATACCCTGGCCTGCTTCAACCACCAGCCACTGCATTTCTTTTGCCAAGAAGAAAATGTGTTTGCACGCACTCCCATACAAGGTGAAGTGCGCACAGGCGCAGCAGGTCAGATGCAACTTGCATCCATTGGTCTTAATTTTGACAAAAACTAAGTAGGTGCCAAAGAGAGAATTTGTGAACGAGTCCACACAAAACTGTAGGGAGGGGTTGATTAGCAAGATTGGACTGATTGAAAGGTTTGCGGTATTTCTCACGTAATTAGCAACTTGGGTGATGGTTGCCCCAATGACTCCCAGAAAGTCCCATGTAATACTCTCTCCCTGGGCTTTTGAGCACTGTTGAAATTTATTTACAGTTTGTTTTTTGATGCCCCTGTGTACCTGGACCGCGGCCATCTGATAGTTGGGGATGACATGGTCCTTGAAAATCTGTATCACCTTGTCCATGTGGTGCCGTTCATGTGATGGTAGGTACTTTGTCTTGAGCACTCAATGCCAACCTTCCATATAGTTATTTGTGTGTATCCCTTGGTGGGCCAACTACATATGTAGAATTGAGAGATCAGCTTGATGTTTGTATCTATCTAACTGCATTGAGATGGAGGATTTCACCGTTTGATAACACATGGCCCAATATGGGTAATGCTTGTACCATTGGTTTTTCACATATTTAGCAAAGATTGGATTGATGTGATCCCATTTGGCAAGGAAGAGCTGGTACCGGTGTTCAGAATTGCCTGCAGTAATTTAGACAAGATCACAAAAATCCTCGATTGCCTCCTTGGATTGGTCTTGTAGATATTGTACCGCTGAAGCTTTGTAAGCTTCGAGAACATGATATAAACAAGGTTATTAAATGACTAACTGGGACTTCTACAACACCTTTGCTTAGCAAGTGGACTGCTCTCCTTGCTTTTTCCTTCCCAGTGATGTCTTGCAAAGTTCTTCCTGTTGATATACAACCTTTCTGCTTGTCTGTGCATGCTGAAGGGGATGAGATTGTGACAAGTTTTTTCCCGCAGTGGTATCTTCCAGAGATGATTATAGTAAGATACTCTGATGATAAGATAGGATGCTCCCATAAAGTCTAGTAATACAATTTCCACATTCCCCCAGTTGTATCCTGCAACTCCCCACTATTCCCCCTTGGAAACCTAACTTGATTTTCCCTCAATCCCATGTCACACCACAGCCTACCCCCAACCCCTATTCCCTGGTGACCCCTGCAGTTGAAGGTTGCCCCTGCGTTCACCTTGCTTCTTCTTCCCCCGCTAATTTTGCAGTCAAAATTCCCTGATTCCAGTAACTCCATTTGGTCCTGCTGTCATAGAAGATAATGATGCAGCTCTTTTCTGCCCTACCAACTTCCCATGCCAACTGAGAGGGTCACAGCCCACACCTTTGTGCTCCCTGTCTTGAAATGTTTGGTGAGATCCCCCCCCCCCCCAACACCCTGCTGCTGAGGCCTTGGTTGTGGGGCGTTGATAAACGCACACCAAGCGCGCACGCCAACGCCAACCCGCACGCCAATTTTTTTTGGCGTGCGAGGCCTACACGCCATGTTTTTTTGGCGTGTAGGGTCTACACGCCAAAATAAATTGGTGTGTGAGACCCACACGCCAAAAATGGCGTGTGGTTCCCGCACGCCAATTGTTTGGCGTGCTGTCCCACACGCCAAACAATTGGCGTGTGGGAGCGCACGCCAAACAATTGGCGTGCGGGTCCCACACGCCAATTGTTTGGCGTGCGGGTCCCCCCTCGCTCACATAATCGAGTGGGAGGGCCCACTTGATTACGTGAGCAAGGCCGGCTGACGCCTCGCTCACATAATTGAGTGGGAGGGCCCACTCGATTACGTGAGCGAGGCCGGCTGACGAGGTTATACAACCTCGTCAGCCGGGAGGACTTCCTCCCGGCACGAGGCTGTATAACCTCATCAGCCGGGAGGACTTCCTCCCGGCTGACGAGGTTATACAACCTTGTCAGCCAGGAGGAAGTCCTCCTGGCCGACGAGGTTGTATAACCTCGTCGGCCGGGAGGACTTCCTCCTGGCCGACGAGGTTGTATAGCCTCGTCGGCCGGGAGGACTTCCTCCTGGCCGACGAGGTTATACAACCTCGTCGGCTGGGAGGAAGTCCTCCCGGCTGACAAGGTTATACAACCTCATCAGGAAGGAGGGCCGGCTGACGAGGTTATACAACCTCGTCAGCCGGGAGGACTTCGAGGTTGTATAGCCTCGTCGGCCGGGAGGACTTCCTGACTTCCGCCTGGCCGACGAGGTTATACAACCTCGTCGGCCAGGAGGACTTCCTCCTGGCTGACGAGGTTGTATAACCTCGTCAGCCGGGAGGAAGTCCTCCCGGCTGACGAGGGTATACAGCCTTGTGCCGGGAGGAAGTCCTCCTGGCTGATGAGGTTGTATAACCTCGTCAGCCGGGAGGACTTCCTCCCGGCTGGCTGGGGTTATACAACCTCGTCAGCCGGGAGGACTTCCTCCCGGCACAAGGCTGTATAACCTCGTCAGCCGGGAGGACTTCCTCCCGGCTGACAAGGTTATACAACCTTGTCAGCCAGGAGGAAGTCCTCCTGGCCGACGAGGTTGTATAACCTCGTCGGCCAGGAGGAAGTCAGGAAGTCCTCCCGGCCGACGAGGCTATACAACCTCGAAGTCCTCCCGGCTGACGAGGTTGTATAACCTCGTCAGCCGGCCTCGCTCACGTAATCGAGTGGGCCCTCCCACTCGATTATGTGAGCGAGGGGGGACCCGCACGCCAAACAATTGGCGTGCGGGGCCCACACGCCAATTTTCTTTGCCGTGCGGGGCCCACACGCCAAAAAAAAATGGCGTGTGGGAACCACACGCCATTTTTGGCGTGTGGGTCTCACACGCCCTTTTTTTTTGGCGTGTAGACCCTACACGCCAAAAAAAATGGCGTGTAGGCCCCGCACGCCAAAAAAAATTGGCGTGCGGGTTGGCGTTGGCGTGCGCCGTTGGCCTGCGTTTATCAACGCCCTGGTTGTGGGCTCAACACCAATGCTGCTCCCCCAGTCTATAAATACTCCCACACCATTTGAAATGTTGGTAGGGTACCCACAGAGAAACCGTGGGCCCACTACACTAACATGAGCTTTGGGTGTTGAAACCCACACGCCAATTGTTTGGCGTGTGGGCCCCGCACGCCAATTGTTTGGCGTGTGGGCCCCGCACGCCAATTGTTTGGCGTGTGGGCCCCGCACGCCAATTGTTTGGCGTGTGGGCCCCGCACGCCAATTGTTTGGCGTGCGGGTCCCTCACTCACATAATCGAATGGGAGGGCCCATTTGATTACGTGAGCGAGGCCCCTCCCGGCACGAGACTGTATAACCTCGTTGGCCAGGAGGAAGTCCTCCTGGCCGACGAGGTTGTATAACCTCGTTGGCCAGGAGGACTTCCTCCTGGTCAACAAGGTTATACAACCTCGTAAGCCAGACGGAAGTCCTCCTGGCCAACGAGGTTCTATAACCTTGTCGGCCGGGAGGACTTCCTCCTGGCCGACGAGGTTATACAACACTGCCAGCATAATTGCCTAGGATGAAGTCATCCCAGTTAAACTGGGATGCACTCAACCAATATAAACTTGGTTGAAATCAACTGATGAAATACAAATCCAAGGGACCCCCCTTGGTTTTATATTTCATTGGTTGAGGTCAACCTACTTTAAATTGGTTTTTTTTGCATCCTAGTTTAACTGGGATGAACTCAACCTAGGCAATTATGCTGGCAGTGCAACCTTGTCGGCCAGGAGGAAGTCCTCCCGGCTGACGAGGTTATACAGCCTCGTGCCGGGAGGGGCCTCGCTCACGTAGTTGAATGGGCCCTCCCATTCGATTATGTGAGCGAGGGGGGACCCGCACGCCAAACAATTGGCGTGCGGGGCCCACACGCCAATTTTTACTTGGCGTGCGGGGCCCACACGCCAAAAACAAATGGGGTGTGGGAACCGCACGCCATTTTTGGTGTGTGGGTCTCACATGCCCTTTTTTTTTGGCGTGTAGACCCTACACACCAACAAAAATGGCGTGTAGGCCCCGCACGCCAAAAACAATTGGCGTGCGGGTTGGCGTTGGTCTGCGCCGTTGGCGTGCATTTATCAACGCCCTTAGCTTTAGCATAGCATAGTGTTAGCTTTTCTAGCCATGCTACCACAAAGTTACTGTTAGCTGGAGATTTGGGAAGCTAACACAAAATAATTTCCATTGGCAGAAAAAATGATTCTTAGCGTAGTGTTAGCACTATTGAAAAAAAATGTTAACACTACAGAAATTGCCTGTTAGCTGATTTTTAGTGGTGTTAGCTGGAAAAAAGGCTACACTAACTGTCAGTGTAGCAATCTTTTCAGCTACAATCACTCCTAGCACAGTGCTCTTTTCAGCTACTTTAACTGTTTGCATAGTGCCCTTTTTAGCTGGGTGTTGATAAACGCACGCCAAGCGCGCACGCCAACGCCAACCCGCACGCCAATTTCTTTTGGCGTGCGGGGCCTACACGCCATTTCTTTTGGCGTGTAGGGTCTACACGCCAAAATAAATTGGCGTGTGAGACCCGTACGCCAAAAATGGCGTGTGGTTCCCACACGCCATTTTTTTTTGGCGTGTGGGCCCCGCACGCCAAATAAAATTGGCGTGTGGGCCCCGCACGCCAATTGTTTGGCGTGCGCTCCCACACGCCAAACAATTGGCGTGTGGGAGCGCACGCCGGACAATTGGCGTGTGGGGCCCACACGCCAATTGTTTGGGGTGCGGGTCCCGCTCACATAATCGAGTGGGAGGGCTCACTCGATTAGGTGAGCGAGGCCGGCTGACGAAGTTATATAACCTTGTCAGCCGGGAGGACTTCCTCCCGGCACGAGGCTGTATAACCTCGTCAGCCAGGAGGACTTCCTCCCGGCTGACGAGGTTATACAACCTCGTCAGCCAGGAGGAAGTCCTCCTGGCCGACGAGGTTGTATAACCTTGTCGGCCGGGAGGACTTCCTCCTGGCCAACGAGGTTATACAACCTCGTCAGCCAGGAGGAAGTCTTCCTGGCCGACGAGGTTATACAACCTCGTCAGCCAGGAGGAAGTCCTCCTGGCCGACGAGGTTGTATAGCCTCGTCGGCGGGAGGTCCTCCTGGCCGACGAGGTTGTATAACCTTGTCAGCCGGGAGGACTTCCTCCTGGCCAACGAGGTTATACAACCTCGTCGGCCAGGAGGACTTCCTCCTGGCTGATGAGGTTGTATTTGGTTGTACTTGTGTAATTACAGTGATCAAAACAGCTGATTTCTAAATTTTGTTTTAAATATTTCTATGATTAATTTAGTTTTTTTGTTTGACCAAATTGATTTTCCAGTGTGGCTTTCAGGCTCAAAAAAGAAATGATCTACTGTACCCCCCCCCCCCCAGCTCCCCATGTTGGCTATAAAAGGAGCTGCATTTGGCCTCAAAATTTATGATGATTTCCTTATTTTGATGTCTGAATTATTTTTATTTAAATGCCTTTGAATTTAAATGATGGCTCTTGGCACAAATACTGGTCTGGGGACCTGATTTGAATCATCGAGTCAACTCCAAGCTTTTGATTTCTTTCAAGAAAAGCCCAAATCAGCCAACAATATCCCTGTAGTATTTTCATCTCCCCACTTGCATGGAAATGGTCTTGAATTGCACAAAAAGCATAAACACCACACATTTGTATTTCTTCATCTATGCCAGTAAAAAAATCAAAAATACTTATCCAGGTCTGCATTTTGTTTCCATATTTTTCTCTTTCCAATGTTTTGATTTGTGTTTCTTTTTTTCTTTGGGAATTGGGATTGCTTTCTAATAAATTTCAACCTGAAAAATACATCTTGCTCATATGGAAATTGGGAAACATGTGAATGAAACAGTAATCAGAAGCCAATCAGAGAATGGAAGAAATGCTTATTTCATCAGAGGAAGCAAGTAAAGCAGAAAAGAAACGCTTCAAACAGGAGTCATGAACATACAAATTCAAAAGCATCAAAACCTCAAAACAAGACAAATTGTGTAAGGGAAAAACTTTTTCCATTCCCACCTCCTTTATTTTTACAAAAACCTCACACCAAATATTGGTAAAACAAGAGGGTGTGTGATCCACCAAAAAATTCTGTTCAGATGTTCACTCAGCTGGCTCTAAAGTTTTATCCTGGTTTCAATTCAAAAAAAAAAAAAAAATGGATTCTCTGCCAATGGATTTAATGCAGCAGGATTTTACCTGTTGAAGCCATAAAAGCAGCTGTGATGCAGCTTTTAATGGTCAAACTTAATTATGGATTTCATGTTAGCTGGAAGAAAAAAGGAAATACAGGATAAACAAGTGAGAAATAAAAGAAAAATGAAAAGTACCTGAAGGCAGGAGAAACTACAAATGAGGAACACAACAAAAGATAGTAGAAAATGAAGAAGAGAACGTGGAGCAACTGAGGAGAGATGTCAATGAAGGGATCCACTTATGGAAGAAAGGACATCAATGAAAACCTACAATGACAGGGAGTCAGGAGACCTCAGAGAGTTTTGATTTAAATAAGGGAAGAGATTGGTGGAGAGAGTCAAGAAGAAGGGGAGGAATTTAAGGATAAAGAAAAGGATTGAATCAAAGAAATTTTTGAAGAAATTTGTGTGAATGAAGGAATGGTGAATCAGAAAGAGAGAAATCAGAAGTTCTTTCTAGGTATAATGTTGCTGGATTCACACAAGGGAAGAGTTTGAAGAGCAGAGAGGAAGGATTTAAGTATTGAATCTTGAGGGTTTGAGAAAGAAGAAAGGGGATAATGATGTCATCAAGAGAGGACCTTTACATGTGTGATGTCATTGCCAGAAAGACTAGAATTAGATAATTGGGGCTTTTTGGGTACTTCCCAGGCAAAGATTTCTAGAGGGATCAGGATGAGATCTCAACAGCAGCAGCCATGTTAAATGGTGAAATTAAAAGTTTCAGGCCAAAACAATGCACTACTTGAACATCTTACAGGGGACAAATTCAGCTAACAGCTAAACTTTAGTGGGAATAAATTCAGCCAACAGCTAACATTTAGTGTAGCGTAGCATAGATCTGATTCTGCTATGCTTATGGGAGCTCCAAAATATGCTAGCAGAAAAAACAATTACACTACTTGTTAGTGTAGCAGTTATTCCCCAAAGATAAAACTAAAAAATTTGGCCAATAAATATCTTGCTGCACTTATAACTGTTAGTGTAGCATCAGCTAACACTACAAATTTTCTAGAACAAAAAAAACTGCTATGATAACTGTTAGTGGTCAAATAGTGTAGCATAGAAGCCCACTGTTGCACAGAGGTTCCTAGCCTTTCCACATTTTCAGAAGAGTTACTGAAAATATGTGGATGCCTTAAGCCAACTTTACAGAGATGGAGCCCCCAAGCACCACAATTTCTTGAAAAAGTGGCTGTATAAGCCAAATGTATCAAGAAAAGCCCCACTTTTGCACTCTATAGTCCTTTATAACTTTGGAATTTCTAGGTTTCTCTCTAAGGGCCTGTACCATAAACATTTTGTTTTTTCCCAAGGGATTTTTTTTTCTGGTTTAAAAAAACCATAGATTTCAAATGATCTGGTACCATAACCCTGATCATCCAAACACCCTCAAGAGCCCAACATCCATTCTTTCAATGACTTCAGCCAGACTTCCTCATCTACCCCCAATCTCCAGGACAAATATTGGTGATGGATAGCAATTTAATTGCTATCATTGTGGCTGCTGGTGCATCAAGCTTCATCTTAACAGCATTGAAATTCTGTAGCTGCTTCCAGGACTGCCATCTATCTTGAATCACTATGGAACACATACAAGCCTTACTATGGCACTGGAGGCCAAGCCCAGTACTCTCAATTCTTGCTAAACAAATCCAGACTCAAGCTATTTGCAAAATCACTTGAATGGACCAAGTAACCTTAAATAATCTAGTGAAAGAGTTCCACATCAATAATCTCCTGCAGGATGGTGGCTTGGTCTCTATTGAAGAACAATTGATGCTTATTCTTGGATATTGTTTGTAACAAAAAATTCCATGTGACAAACAGTGGGTCAAGTTTGAAGTGGTTTGTACACAGTCACCAGGTCAGGTGAGCTTTTCAAGTCAATATCCTTTTGATTAAAAATAAAATAATTTATTCTTGACCCTTGAGCTTCTGGTTAACTTGGAGATTCTCTTTGATGTGCTTGTTACAATCTATCCACAACTCTGTTAAGTTTAAAATGACACAAAGATCAATCAGTTTTTACCCTCAGTACATGCTTGGTTGGGAAAGGGGAAAAAAGAGAGACAGTGAGATAATAAATAACCCACAATGGCTTGAAAGGTCCCCACTTTTGAGCTCAATTTACCAGAAATCTTGTGCACCTTGCTGATGATATGAAGGAAGACACTAGTGATATGCATGCAGATCAGTAATCAGTGATCTGAGAGCAAGAAAGGGACTCCTTACCCTCAACTGCCTCAAACTCCACCCTAATGTTGAGATTACCATTGGCATGGAAACAGCCAGAAAAAATCAAGCTAAACCCCAAATACAAGCCTTTCAAATATTCCCTTTGTGCAATTGATGGAGTATTTGTTCAAGCTTAAGTACCAGCAGACCTTCAAAGTTCCTGGAAAACTCAACAAGGATTCTAAAGGAATTTGATTTGATTGCTTGTAAAACTAAAACCAGAACTAGGAATAGAATAGGATCAGGACAAGATTAGAATTTGAGAGAGGAGAGAAGTGAGAGATGATGATAGAAAAAGCATACCGCAGGACAGTGAGAGAAATAGAGAAGACGAGGCTAGTCAATGAGGAGAGAAGAGAAGAAGATAGAAGAAAGTAGGCTAGATGAGAAGGATAATTTTTTTTAGGAGATGTGGCGAGTGAATCAGTACTTTCGACAACAAACAAGATAGAAGGAAAGAAGAAGAGAGAGAAAACAAACTGTAGAAGAGAAGGGTGTTCGAATTCGACACGGCTTAAGAAAGGATAATAAAAGGTGTCAGTCAAACTGAGAGAGAGGAAAGGAGAAGGGAAGATTGTTAGGACTTGTTATTGAGTCGAATAAGCTCGTTGAGGAGTTACTTTACAATAGAGATCCGGTAGGTGGGGGTCTTGAGGAGACTTGATGATGTCGATTCTTGATGATCGTTATCGAGAGTCTTGATGCAAGGGGAGGAAGGAAAAAGAGAGGGATGATTTACAGTATCTGCGGTTTACAGAGCGCTGAAGTGGAGCGCAACAACATGGCGGAGCGCGCAGAGAATGTGAAATTCAACAGATTCCTTGCACAGAAATTTCAGCTTTAAATTTCTGTCAGCCTGGGTGTGGAACTCTACCGTGGTTATGGTTGTAACTAGGTAGGTTGATGATTTAAAGTGGTTTGGGTAATGGTTTAAGTCCTGAAAAAGGTACTTCCTCAATCAGAAGTCTTGTCTGAGAGGGCTTGCTCTAATGCTCTAATTAGGCGCATCCAAATCATACACGAGTATCAATAGGCATCCAAGGAGGTACTCACTTGGTTCGTGGTTTCTACCTGATGAAGGTAGGTTTTGGCCAATTTTGAGGTAATAACAGTATTAAACTATAGATTATCCATAATTGGGGGATTGTTGGAGAATGGGGAACTAAGCAAGGTAAATAACTCTAAGGTATGTACTGTGCTGGTGTGTGTTCTACATATTCTCTGGGGGATAAACAGATGTTTTCAAGCTGTTTATATATTGTAAATCTCCTCTTGGGGGATTGTGAGCGCTTCCATGACCTGGAGGTACTGTGGAACTTCAGGGGCAAGACAGATCCTTTTGGGAGGATCTGTTACTGTTTATGATGTGATTTCTACTAGGCTGTGTTAAGGGACACATCTTTGATCCGTAATCCTTAGTGTGATTGGATCAACATCATGACATTTGTATTCAATGATCAGTTATTAATATTATTAGAGATAATATCTTATAATGGTGTCATTTATTATTGGCACATCTTATAAGTATTAATTATCATAATATTATAAGTTCTTTTATTAATAAGATATTAAAGTACATATCTTATACGTGAAATATTCCAATATTAAGGAATGTGGGCGTAATCAGAGGGAAAGAGTGATATCTGTTACTTTGGATATTTCACGTGACAGGGGGCAAAGGGCCTACAAGTTATGTATCTGTATAACAGGAGTACATAGCTTAACCAGAATTATTCATGAGTTTATTAATGAATATATTATTAAAAGTATTTATATTGTTTAAGTATTATGTACTTTAATAATATTAATATTAATGTAATAATAATGAAGGTATAATAATAATAATGATAACTACAAAATAGTAATTATTATTAAGGATAATAATAATTACTATTACGTGGAGTTATTAGAATAAATAATGATAATAAGTAGTTAATAATAATTATAGAATAGTAATTATTATTAGAGATAATAATAATTAATAATGTTTGCAGTTACGTGGTACATGTCAGGTACTGTGATATGTACTCAGTGGCTGGACAATTTCAACTTTGAATTTGTTTTCATTTTGGCTGGCTGGGAAGGAAGTCACATGACGTTTGAGTATCATCAATGCACCTCAAAGGTTCTGAAAATTCCACAGAAGAAAACATGTTTAGCTGATGCTGTTTATGGTCTTTGACAAGGATTGATGACACCATTTCAGGGTACACATTATCACTTGAAAGAGAAATCTGAAGCCGGATTGAGGTCTTCCAAAAAGAAGGGAAATCTACAATTTACAGCATGCCACACTTTGGAATCTTGTTGAACAGATGGTTGGTTGTGGCAAAAGAAAGTTTAAAATCCTTCAATAAGTTCCAGAGGTGGAATGGGAAAAGCAAGTCCGTCTTATCTATGCTCTTCTGCGTGCTCTGGAGCTACATCCAAGTTCACAAATGCCTTGAAAACCTATTTGATGATCCTGAAAAAGACCAACAGATAATGAAGCCATAAGCCCAGACAACAAGCTTTTGAATTTTTCTGCGGAGGATGTAGTAATGAATTTCACCACAAAGAATATCCAAAAACTGTGGCAGCAATACATTGCTTATACAAACCTATCATGAATTTGTTTTATATTATTCTATTGCTCTTGGGTTATTTAGTGCAATTTAAAACACTTGAATTCACTTGGCTCAAATTCAGATCCAAGGTGAAGATGGAAGAGAGAGGAGAAGGAGAGGGAAGGAAAAGGGAAAGAGGAAGTGGAGAAGGAAGTGGACAAAAATTGAAGAGATGTTAGAATGAGGACTGAGTTGTTTTTTGAATTTTTTTGAAAGAGTACTTTGAGTCCTGAGCCTCAGAGTTGATTGTCAGTGTATCCAATTGTATCTATAAAAAAACTAGCGTTGTGAAAGACACTGAAAAAATGATTCTCAAATAAGAAAAAGCCGGGAGGACTTCCTCCCGGCTGACGAGGTTATACAACCTCGTCAGCCAGGAGGAAGTCTCCTGGCCGACGAGGTTGTATAGCCTCGTCGGCTGGGAGGACTTCCTCCCGGCCGACGAGGCTATTATACAACCTCGTCGGCCAGGAGGACTTCCTCCTGGCTGACGAGGTTGTACTAACCTCGTCAGCCAGGAGGAAGTCCTCCCGGCTGACGGAGGTATACAACCTCGTCGGCCAGGAGGAAGTCCTCCTGGCTGACGAGGTTGTATAGCCTCGTCGGCCAGGAGGAAGTCCTCCTGGCCGACGAGGTTGTATAGCCTTGTCGGCCGGGGAGGAAGTCCTCCCGGCCGACGAGGCTATACAACCTTGTCAGCCAGGAGGACTTCCTCCTGGCCGACGAGGTTGTATAACCTCGTCAGCCAGGAGGACTTCCTCCCGCTGACGAGGTTATACAACCTCGTCAGCCAGGAGGAAGTCCTCCTGGCGACAAGGTTGTATAGCCTTGTCGGCCGGGAGGAAGTCTCCCGGCTGACGAGGTTGTATAACCTGTCAGCCGGCCTCGCTCACGTAATCGAGTGGTCCCTCCCACTATGTGAGCGAGGGGGGGACCCGCCCACCAAACAATTGGGGTGGGCCCGCCCGCCAATTGTTTGCGTGCGCTCCCACACGCCAATTGTTTGGCGGGGGGAGCGCACGCCAACAATTGGCGTGCGGGGCCCCATGCCATTTTATTTGGCGTGCGGGGCCCACACGCCAAAAAAAATGGCGTGTGGGAAACCACACGCCAAAAAAAAATGGCGTGTGGGAACCACACGCCATTTTTGGTGTGCAGGTCTCACACGCCAATTTATTTTGGCGTGTAGACCCTACACGCCAAAAAAAAATGGCGTGTAGGCCCCGCCACGCCACAAAAAATTGGCGTGCGTGTTGCGTTGGCGTGCGCGCTTGGCGTGCGTTTATCAACGCCCCCCATAAGCTCCTTAGAGTTTGGAGCAGGTGGATCACTCCTTTTAATTCTTGCCAGAACTCTGGTATTCTTTTGCTCCATTTACATAACATCATTACCTTTTATTATTTATCAATTCCCCCCTTATAGTTTACATATTCTTCCATCACATTTGTGACAAAATAACCATTCATAGTTGAATTGTTTTCTTCCATTACTAATTTGTAATGGCCTTATGTTCCATTGTTAAGTTTTAATGCTACTCCATATTTTAATTAGTTATTGGAATATGCTTGTTTGTTTGTTTAAGCTCAACCACATGTTACACTCCTTGTATTAGTCAACTTAAACTGATCAATTGTCAGTGGCAAATAATCATACATTCTGAGACTTTTCACTCTAAACCTGCTCCTTGGTCCTGTTCCGCTTGTTCCTTGAAAAGCCATTCTCTCTTGAAACTTGAATTCTTGAGTTAAAATCCTAGGAATTTACAGTCTTTCTCTCTTCATAAAACCCAACCTGTTCACTTCTCAGCTCTCTAGGATCATTGTCATTGACCTGGTCTCACGATTGTTGGTGTCAGCTTGCTACTATGACAGAGCAACCTGTCCCAAGTTTTCTACAGATTATTATCAAAATACTAGAAAAATCAAAAATAGTTTGAATATTATTTGATATTCTGATGAAACTACACTAAAAATACCTAGGGTACCTCATCACAGGTACCCCTAATTCTCACTCCTTCATTGTAAATTAACTAATAAAAAAATAGCAAGTACCTTCAATAATGGCCACTTGCATTATTTATGCTTATATATACATACACTCTGCTTAAACCCCATTTCCAGTCACGGAGGGAAATGAGGTGTTGTGTAAATTGGGGGAGATAGTGTAAAATACACCGTGTTTTACTCCAAACCCCGCGTACCGCAGTCCGCAGAGCTTGAAGTTCAACCCGCGTGACTGAAAGCCCGCACCAAAGTTGGGATGTAAGCCCCCGCGCAAGCATTAAGCCCCTTACAGGCTCTCAGCTTGGCACGCGGACTCTACAGTCACTTAGGTACACCCAAATCAGCAAAAACACGCCCCAGTGACCTTCATTACATATGTTACATATTGTAATGAAGATTACTGGGGACCTAAACAATTAAATATATTGATTGTATTGTTTATTTATACAATAAATGATTTGAAAAAACAGTACAAACAATACGTGGCTTATTATAAACACAAATAAGCCACTAGTATTACATCTATACAAAACCAGTACTAATGTTTTACTACAAGACTGTAAGTCATATGTAAATAAAAAATAATAATAAAATATCAATTGGTGACGTTTATTTCAAAGCAGGGCTGCTGAAGCGTCACCAAGAAAACAAAATGGCCAAACTGTGGTCAAGATCCCACAAGTTGGCCAATAATACCTACAGGGTCCCCAGGGGGAACTCAAGACTATTTAAGGAGCTTCTTCAACCGCCCAAAGAAGGCTCCTCATGCTTCCCAATACCCACTAACAACCTTACCCACTTCTATTAGATATATACATCTTTATAACACAGTCTGGTAAGCTTCTTAGTAGTTATTCTTTAAGCCCTGTCTTCCCCAACAACTTCACAGTGCCCACCAGCTCCACCATCCATCCATCCAAGCGCTTCAAACTGTCCAGTTTCACCCCAGAATATCCCCAAGATCCCTCAAGGTTTATTACTAGTAAGTAATAACCCTTTTCTTGAAGATATTCCCCCACTTTCCTTCTGGGGATTAAACCACCCTGATTATCAGGCCCCAGTGTTCCAGGTACCTAAATCCTCTGCAATTATTTTGCAAGATACTTAGAGGGATCTAAACCACCCCTGATTTATCAGGCCCCTCTGGTTTTTAATATATTAAATTTATTTAATATAATTATTAACCCGTTTTTCTCTCAAATTTTACGTCACAATTCCCCCATATCTTTTGGGGAATTGTAA
>RDRW01000494.1:0-59969 GCA_007896445.1 Puccinia hordei
ACATGTAATGTCTGACTAGCACCAATACTGCATGACAACTCCGCTACGCTCGGGAAGGGCACAACCTTCATCCCGAGCGTCTCCATTTTTGACTTATCGGCCGTCCCTTGTTCACCTTGTCCGCCTGTCCCTCCGTTTTTAAAAGCCGCCAATCCATCGGCTAGCTGTTGGATCTGGTCCTTGAGTGCGGAGACTGAGGCAGGTGTCCGTCCTTTCCCTTTCTTGTTTTGGACACTCTCCCTAGAGATATGTCCTCGCGTCCCGCAGCAGAAGCAAAGTCCTTCCCGCATCATGCGGGCCTTCTCGTCCTCGGACAGTCGACCGCTGATCGCAGATGTGTCCATGGCGTCGGGATCTGGCTGAGTCTTCGCAAATCCAGTGGTTGTTTCCGCCCCGTGCATCTCGGAATCAGCTCCATGGCTAGACCCGCTGCCTCATTGACAGTGGTGAAAGTGGTGCGGGCCAGTACTAGTGCCGTCCGAATGTCCCGTTTTAAGCCCTGGCCGGTATTGGCTGATGAGGTCGGGACTTCCCATCCGGTGGCAGTAGCGTGGGTGAGGAATGTGTGGGTGTAGTCGGGCCACTGTCCTCGTCTGTCGTAGCGCTCGTAACACCCGTTCCGCCTTTTCCTTTCTTCTCGGAGTCGAAATACATCGTTCCAAAATCCTTCGTCCACCCGTCGTACGAGAAGTCCGCCCCTTCCGTGACTAGGTTGATGTACGGGGCGGACCCACGGCGGCGGGTCCGGTAAGGAAGGAGGCAGCAAATAACAGCTTTGTCCTGGTCATCAGGGAACATGGCGCTGTGACGCGATGTATAAATCGCCACTTGGCGGGCAAACGTTTCTCTGCCTTCGTCCCGCGTTTTACACATCAAACTTGTTGGGACATGCGATCTTTGGTCCACGGGTTGGGGTGGAACCCGGTTGGTCGGGATGGGTTGGTCCCGCTGTGCTTTGGCTGCTCTTCGGCGGGATCGTTCGTTCTCCCTTGCTTGGGTCATCTCCTCAAGCTGTCGTCGGAGTTGCTCTACTTCGTCCATCTTTTGGGTGCGGATGGAGTTGGGATCGTTTGGGTTGTCTGTCTGGTTTTGTTCAGGTGTCTGGGTGTTGGTTTCTTGCCTTGTCTCCGTAGTGTTAGATCCTGCAACATGTTATGGTCTGATCTGTGGAGAGGAAGGCTCTGGGGTCTGGGGTTTCTGGGTTTTGGGATCCTATAATGTAGATTGCAGGATGAGGAAGAAATGTGGATCCTCGTCCTGACAGACTATATAGTGGTCTGTCTGTGACATGTACGTGATAGACTATCTACATGTGGTGCGGGCTTTGGTGCAGGCAGGCCCGCAATACGGCTCATGACAATGCAGAGAAGGGCTGTCATAACTTGTGATCCTGGGAAATTATTTTGTAAATTAAAACTAACAGACAACTGAGGGAGAAAGATAATTACATCTGTTTTATTAAAAGCATGCAAACTCTGAGACTCAGGTTCAAGGTCCCTTAGAGAGACTGTGGAAGGCAATGTTACAATGGTACAGTTATTCCATAAGTGGTTGGGAAATATCATCAGGGCATAAAAAAGGCTTTCTGAGGCTTCATGGGGGATCCAGCCATGTGTCCATCTCAAGAGGTGTGAGGAAATTGTGAATGCATTGACAGAATTCAACCTTTACCCATTGCTGTCCTTTGTTTGATCAAATAGGTATAATTTGTGTAGCTCTTTTTTTTGCTGAGTTTGATTATTGGCTGACCTGCAATATTGATTAAATACACCAGCCTTGCAGTCCTGTTGTAACATGATTTTTTTTTTCCCAGAAATAATAATGATACATACTTGTACCAGCCCAGTTTTTCTGTTTTAATTTTCAGCTCAAATTATATGGTGTAGGCTGTCAATTGTGAGTGATTAGTTGAATTCCCTGGATTTTTTTTTGGTTTTCTTCTTTGAAAGCTTCAATCAGTGCCATCTATGTCAGACTGCCACTAATTCAGAGACATCCTGAGTATAGAAAATTATATCAATATCATTTCAGATTATAGCTTGTATTCTTAGTTTCAAAATAATTCACACCTTATGTCTTTGTTTTAAAAGAAATTATTACAACAAAACATATAACACAGAATCTACATATAACTTCTTCTACAGTGTAAGGAAAACTTAGATGATTATTTCAGATTCTATATCTACATTTAAGTTAACCTACGTTAGCTCAGCAAAAGTACCCCGTATTTATTACTCCTTCACATCCCTTCACAGGCCTTCAAGCTTTTATATCACTTAAAGATCTACATAAACTTAAAAGTATGCTAGTAGAATATATAATTAGGGTTAATAGAGTTTGACTATGATGCATAAATAAGGTTTACATCATCATTTCTATAGTTACATGTACATGGCACCTGTAACAACAGCCACAACCAATGCCGTGGCCATACTTTTCATGCTAAGGCCCAGATAGCCCAATTGGTTGGCTGTAAAGGGACTAAAGTCCAAAATGAAGGAAGAAAGAAAAGTATTTCAACTTACTGGGCATTATAAACCACTTTTAGGCCTTTTGAATCATGTAACTAAGCACTAACCTACCGCAACCAAACCAGTTATACAGGTAACTAATTACATAGCATAGTTTCTGCTTGTTTTATACCTGAAGTTCATCCAATCACCTTTTACCTTTCTCAGAACTCATTACCAACCTGTTACCCAGTTATTTGAGCGCCTCAAGACCAGTCATACTCTTCCTGAAGTCATCTTACCTGGAAATAAACCAGTGAGTCTTATTTCCTTATATACTTCAGTAGTATACTACTGTCTGGGCATACTCTTTTACCAAAAAGAGACCAGAACCTTGGAGGGAATAATAAACCACCCCTGTAACTCAGGCCCCTCCCTTAATAAAAAACTTTATTGTTTTTATTAAAACCTTTCTTTTAAATCAACCATTACCCATTTCCCCTTGACACATACCCTTGTGTTACCACCTGTTTTTTTGCTTGCACCTAGTGTAGCTAGAAAGATCCAAGTCTTTGGCATAACTGAGGCTGACAATCTAGATTATTGGTGATTTCTTCTTCATTTGAGTATAACCCAGTTGCAGTCATCATTTTCATTTTCTTCCTCATTAGAAAGGTCTTCATTCTGAGACCCAGGGGGATTGGAATGAAAAGCATCTTCATAAGGGCTGTACATGATGTTTTCAATGGGAAAAGCCTTATTTTTATGCTGTTGGATAGCTCTTCTTCTTTGAGATTTGAAGAGGTTGTTTGTTTCTGTGTTGCAAGTGCTTTACATAAAACACCTGAGTATTTCTACACAATATTTGATCTGCATAAGCAATTTGTGTCAGCCTCTGTGATGCCAAGAACTGGATTCTTCTAGCTACACAGGGTGCAAGGTAAAAACAGCTGCAGGTTGTGCAGTGACAGGTGGGTAAAAAAGGTGAAAAGATATAATAAAACTATAAAGTTTTTATTAACAGAGGGGCCTGAGTTACAGGGGTATTTACTGTGCCCTCTAAAATATTCAGGACCTGTGTTAACAGGGGTATTTTGGGTACCTGAAAGTCTAGTCCTTTGAACAAGGAGTACACCTAGACAATAACTGCTGAAGGAATGGAGGAAATAGACTTACTGCTTCTATTTCCTGTCAGAGGTTCTTCAGGGAGTTGTAGGTGGTCCAGAAGCGCTCACAAGGTTGAGTAACAGGTGGTGGTTGAGTGCTGAGAAAGGTGAAAGGGTTGTTGAATGAACTTCAAGTATAAAACAAGCAAAAACTGACTATATAACAGGCTAAAAAGGCTGGTTGATATGGTGGGTAAAAGCTGGTAAATGTATATGAAGATGGGGATATCATTTCGTGGGAAGGAAGGGCTGTTTATATATCCATTCTGGGCTCTTGGGGGCGAAGCAGAAGCTCTGTTTTGCCTGGTCTAGTCTTCTACTAAGCCCTAGTTACCTGTATAACTGGTTTGGTTACGGTAGGGCTTAGTTACATGTTTCAAAAGGCCCAAAATGGTTTAATGTTCTCATAAAGGTGAATACTTTCGTGTCTTCCTTCCTTTTGGACCAGTAGTCTATTTACAACCAACCAATTGGGCTAGCTTGGCCTTAGTAGGAAAAGTATGGCCGCGGCGTTGGTTGTGGCTTTTATTACAGGTGCCAGGTACATGTAACTATGGAAATTATGATGTCAACCTTATTTATGCATCATACCCGAACTCTATTAACCTTAATTACATAGTCTACTAGCATATATTCAAGGTTATGTAGATCTTTAAGTCATATAAAACCTTGAAGGCCTTGTGAAGGGATATGAAGGAGTAATAATTAAGGGGTACTTTTGCTGAGCTACCCTAGGTTAATTTACGTGTAGATTCAGAATCTGAAATAATATTCTAAGTTTTCTTTATACTTTAGAAGTTATAACTAGATTCTGTGTTATATGTTTTGTTTTTAATCATTTCTTTCAAAACAAAAGACGTAAGGTGTGCATTCTTTTGAGACTAAGAATATAAGTTGTATATTGATGTAATTTGCTATGGTCAGGTTGTCTCTGAATTAGTAGCAGGCTGACATTCCCTACCCCTAAGATGAGTCTTCAGCTCATATGAAGAGGTATTATTATAGACTAGAAACTGAAAAAAAAATTTAAGGGGTTTTATATTTTAATTTTTTTTTTTTTTTTTTTTTATGTTACTCAACGTCTTCTTGATGCTCTGTAATTTCTTAGATGAATTGCTCCATCAGGTATATTACTCTCTGGAAGCCATTCGTCTTTGTCAGCAGACTGATGTTTATATCTCACCAAGTAGAGTCTAGTATCTTTCCCTTGTATTCTTTCCTTCTTATCTTTCAGTATTTTGGAGATTTGGAGTTTTTCAGATTTATTTGGCTCTACTAATGGTACTGGAGGGCATGGTAAAGGCTCCAATTTATCTCTAGTTGTATAAGGCTTGATCAAGCTTACTGAAAAAACAGGATGTTTTCTGGAAAGTTCTTCACTCAAGATTACTTCTACTGCATTTTTTCCATGTAAGTTTTTAATTGTAAAAGGTCCAATAAAAGATGGTTTTAATTTCTTATTGCCACCTAAGTTGTTGAAGTTTATAGTAGATAAAAGTACTTTGTCTCCAATCTTAAAATCAGGTTCTCTGTGACTTTTATCCCATCTGGTTTTGTTTACTCTACTGCTTCTTGGACACAATTTCTGGTGTGGTTATGTGTAATATCAAGCATTTTCTTGAAGTCAAGAGCTGTTGGATGTATGTGTGGTAGTTTATCATTTAGTGTATCTTTAGGCATCCTAGGTACCCATCCTCTCTCTAAAACATATGGAATTTCATTGGATGATGAATGTTTACTACTATTGTAAGCGATTTCTAATGCTGGTAGCAGACTAACCCAATCATGAGTGTATCCATCATGGTTTTTGAACTCAAGGCCAAATGAACAGAATCTTCTTAGCATATCTTCCAAGGTTTGTATCATCCTTTCGGCCAATCCATCTGTCTGAGGGTGGTAAGCTGTGGAGAAAGCTAATTTAGTACCTAACATGTCATGAAGATTCCTCCAAAATTCTGACGTAACTTGGGATCTCTATCACTGATAATAATTTTGGGGATACCAACATCAGCCATTATTCTATTCCAAAACAGAATTGCTACTTCCATTGCCGTATCATCTTTATGGTTAGGAATGAACCTAGCTCTCTTGGAATACCTGTCTACTACAACTAGAACAGAGTTATAAGAGTAAGGTCCTCCAGGAGGTAATCCCGTGACAAAGTCCATGTTAATTATCTCCCACTTGGTTGTTGGTTCTGATATTTTCTGGAGCAGTCCATATCTTTTCCCTGTCTGCTTGTTTGATTTCTGGCAAGTTTCACAGGATTTTACGTATGTAGCTACTTGAACTCTCCAGTTTAGCCACCAGGCAGTGTGTTTCACTCTTTCTATGGTCCTGTCTTCAGAGAAGTGTCCTGAGCTTATACCATTATGACATTCATGAAGTATATTATCTATATGGGCTTGATCACAAAGGATAATTACACTAGAGTGTCTATGCCTATAGTATAGGATTCCATCTAATAATGTGAATTTTCCTTCAGAGTAAGGTTTAGATAATGAAGGGGGAAGACTGGCAATCAATTCTGATGGGCTGTTTTCATTACTCAGTATGTCTACTAGTTTTAACATTTCAATGTTTTCCCTATAGCTATTTTGAACCAAGTTATAGAAAGCAGCATCTAAATCACATACATGAATGCCTAAAATGGGGAATATGTCATCATCCTCTGGATCCCAAGCAGGATTATCCGGAGTGTTAGGTAAAGCCCATCTGCTAAGACCATCAGCATTCCTGTGTTTGATACCTGCTTTATGAACAATTGTCATATGTCCCCTATACTGCTGGATTGCAATTTGCCATCTAAGCATATGCCTGTTGGGAGTCTTCATATTCATGAGGGTTTTTACTGCAGTGCAGTCCGTGACAACTACCACTTTAGTCCCCTCAAGGTAATAGTGAAGTTTTTCTAGTGACCACACCAATGCTAAGCATTCCATCTGGCTGGCACCATATTTTCTCTCACTGCTCTTAATTTGTCTAGAGATAAACAAAACTGGCTTTTCTACTGGTACGTCATTCAACTCAAACTCTTGATGTAGTGCTGCACCTAGACCATCTAAACAAGCATCAATGTATAAAATAAATGGTTTGAGTAGTCTGGTTGAGCTAATACCGGGGCAGTAGTCATTAGTCCTCTAAGCATCTCATAGTCTTTAACTCTTTGATAAGTCATTTCATATATAACATCCTTGCTACAAATTTCATACAAGCTCTTAGTGATGTTAGAGAACTTTGGTATGTGCTGTCTGTAATAGCTACAAAAGCCTAGGAATGACTGCATTTCAGTTATGTTTTGAGGCATAGGTTTTAGTAACACTGCTGCTACCCTGTGCTGATCAATTGCCAGAGTCAAACCTGAGACTATTCGTCCTAAAGCTTTTAGTTCTCCATAACCAAAGTTACACTTTTTGATGGACATTTTTAAGCCAGATTCAACTGATTTTCTCAGAACACACTCTATTTTGTCAAGATGGGTGTCCCAATCATCTGAGTAGATTATAATGTCATCTATGTATACCATCATCCAATTTTGCCGGA
This sequence comes from Puccinia hordei, assembly GCA_007896445.1. Classification (NCBI taxonomy): domain Eukaryota; kingdom Fungi; phylum Basidiomycota; class Pucciniomycetes; order Pucciniales; family Pucciniaceae; genus Puccinia; species Puccinia hordei. The sequence goes on from RDRW01000494.1 coordinate 7,160, forward strand.
TGAAACTACCAAATATGGAATCCATCATTCTTTGGAAATGAGATGGGGCATTCTTTATCCCAAAAGGCATTCTAAGATACTCATAAACCCCTAAGTGACAAATAATGCGCATGAACTGTCTGCTTTCTGGCTCAATAGGTATTTGGTGAAAACCTTTAAGTACATCCATGGTTGTAATATATTTTGCCTTGGACAAATTATGCAAAGAATGGTCAATCCTTGGGATGGGATAGTTTCTGCTTTGGTATAATTATTCAAAGCTCTAAAATCTCCCACCATCCTTGACTTATCATTATGCCAAGCAATTATCACTGGAGTGGTAATTTCTACCTGCTCATTATGTCCTACTTTCCTAATGACTTTAAGATCCAGTAGTTCTTTAATATGAGTTTCTAAAGCTACTCTAGATTTTGGACTAGAAGGGTAAGGGGCTCTTCTCAGCGCAGGGGGATAGGGAGGTTGACAAGTTAGTTCTAACTTGATATCATGTCCTTTAACATTCCCAATGGGTTCTTCAATGTGCAAAATGCTTCCTTGAATTTGAAGCATGCTGTCAGGACATCTAGTTTTTGTTCTTCACTAAGGATATCACTGACAGCTGCTTGTGACAAGTATTCCTTATCAAAATCAGTCAGCTCTTTTGATAATTGTGGCAATGGTTTAATGGGATCTGGGATTTTTATACTTATATTGCATATTTGGAATTTTCTTTTCCAGTCTCCTCCAATGGTGTAGAACCTATTTTTGCTTTGAAAAATGTCTATTCCGTACATGCAAAAGGTGTCATTTCCCAAAATCAAATATTCACATAAAGCATCTTGAAGAACTACAAATTCTACGTTAAGCCTTAATGATCCTTTGGAATGTGGAAAGATCAATGGCATGCTAATTACTCCTAAGGGTTTCATAGAGGAATTGCAGCTGCTAAACTTTGCTTTAGGCACAGGTAACAAATTATCCTTCCATTCTGGGTAACAGACACTGAGGAAGTCACTACTGGTGCATGAGCAGAAGGCTCCTATATCTAGTAAAGCTCTGATTTCATTTCCTTGAAAAATGACAGTGGTATAGCTTGTCTTACCCAATGTATAACTCATACCTGTCTCTGGTTTAACAGATAAGAGTTTAGCATCAGAAATGTGGCCAATTTCCATTGAAGAGTCCCATCTTTGAGGTAGATTAGAATCACCCTGGATTGTATTAATCTCAAGTTCTCCTCCAATGTCCCCTTGAATTACATGAACTCCAAGCGTTGATCCTTCTGTATTCTGGTACGTTTGAATAAAATCATCATCTGGGTCCAATTGTATCAGGTCAAAATTGGAGGGGGTCTCGTCATCACTCTGATTTTCAAAGGTCAACATTGTTGATTCTTCTCCTGGGGTTAGGACACTCGTTTTTCCTATGGCCTTTTTCTCCACAGTTATAACATTCAGAAACATTTATTTTCCTTGTTGAGGACTCCACTGCGGGGGATTTTTCTTTTGCTACCTCTTTTGCAGCTTCTTTGTATTCAGGTGGGGCTGACCCTCATGTATCTCTTATTAAATCCATTAAGGATTACAATTTCATGAAGGATAGCTATAAATTCTGACAAGTCTACATCCATGCGTGTCAATCTACATCTCATTATGCTTTCTATTTGTCCTCTGCACTGGTTGAGCAATCTATCATTGACTTCCTCATTAGTGGGATTGGTGTACACACACTCAGTCCTCTGTGCTTGACGCAGACACCATTCAGCTGCTGTGTCCTTGGTTGGATCAAAGTAGTCTTTTTCTAGAGCTTGACACTTTTCAGTTCTCCAAACTCTGGTTCCAAAGTGTGCTTTAATGAGTTCTTTCCATACGGCCCAGGGTTGGGTACCAACAGATTTACTCTTTTTGACAAACCATCTTGCCGCTAAACCTTGAAATAACCCATTTAGTCTAGATATGATTGCCTCATCATCTGGATTGTAGACTCTTAATATGTGGTCAATGAATTCAATGCAACTGATGTGGTCATATTCACCTTTACCATAAAACTTGGGCCAGTCCCTAAGGGGAGGCATTAACTTTTTAATCATTGTCATATCCATTGTCCTGGCTGGAGTAGTCTGTTTCTGTTCCTCTCTTTTTGGCAACTGAAGTTCATTGAGGAATGGATTGTTATGTCTTGTCCCTTCATTCATTATGGGCTGTGAGTTGCCTGTGCTGGAAAGATGGGGGGGAGTGTTCTTTCCAATAGTATTCCTGGTTTTACCAAAGGCTTCTTGTGGATCAAATTGTTGTTGAAATTATCATTGGTATGGTGAAAGTTATTGTTACTTTTTATAGGATCTATTTCAGACTCAAAATGAGTAAATTGTCTGTGGTATTCATGAGACATGTTTTCCATTGCTTTATTGTGGTCAGGACTGGAAGGTTTGCTAGGTTTTATTCCGGGAAACTTGAAGTGTTTCTCTAATCTCTCAAAGTGTAGGTCTAAGGAGATCTTTAGCTTTTGAGAATTTCTAAGCTCACTTAACTCAATCTCTTCAGCCAAGTTATTTATCCTACCATTTTGCTGGATGAGCAAATCTTGTATGGTCTCAAGTTGTTCTCTGGTTTTCTTACTTTCTATGACACTGTCTTCTCTGATATTAGACAAGATATACTCAGAATTGTTTTCAAGTTCACTAGACACCTTAGTGACCAGTGCTGAAAGATCTGAGCTGGATTTCTCTGCTGATATCAGGCTGTTGACAATCTTTCCTGTAATCTCAGAATTGACATTTAAAGGCTTAGTAAGCAGAATGTTAAGCTGAGTGGAGATATTCTCAAGAGTTTGCATGGTTCTATGTACATTGTCATCAAAAGTATTTACAACTGTTTTGAAATTTATATCAGAATTGTTATCTAAAATGTTAATGTTCTTGTTGGTTGTGTCAACAGCATCAAGGATGGCACTCAAAATTTTGTACTCTGAGGTTTCTGGATACTGTTGTAGGCGGACCAAAGAGTTTGACCCAGCTCTGTGAGTTGTCTCCATTTGTGGGGGTTGTCGTAATGGGTTTTCCCCACCTGTGATGAAGAACTCCTTGCTTTCCCCTTCCTCTTGTTGTCTCTGGGGAATACTTCCTTCTTTATGGTCCAAGGGTTCCATCCTTTGACGTATTCCTCCACTTCTTGGCGGGGTACTAGCTTCTGGAGAGCTCTTTGGCTGTCTTGGGCTGTCATGAGCATCACTTTTAGCTCCTCTAAGGCCCCTTTGGTGCGTGCTGCCTTGCATTTCTTCCAGAGGGAGATGTGCTCTGTTATGAGCAACTTGATCTTTTCCTCCTTGGTGAGTTCTCGAATTGTGGGGGTTTCGGGAGACCCGGGGGGTGGTAGGGTACTTGCCAAGGATACTAATTGAGGCGGATCTATCTCCATAGGGGTCTCCCCGCTGTCCTTGGTCCCCGGAGTCGGACCCGCTACTTGGTTCGGCTCCGACTTTCAGTTTGATCCCGCTACCGGGTTCGGCTCCACTGCCATAGTAGCAGCCCGTGCTACCTGGCTCGGTGCCGGTGCCGTGCCAAGGCCGTAGTCAAGTCGTTTGGCTTGGGGAGGGTCAGTGGCTGGAGCTTCTTCTTGATCGTGAGAAGCTTCAGTCGGCTGACCCTTTCTTGAAGCTGGTTTGCTGCGTTTCGCTCTGGTGGCGGGAGGCAGTGGTCCGAAGAGGTCGGGTTGGCTGGACCTGGTCAACATCAGATATGTTTTTTTTTGTATGTAAACACAAGTTGTATGTTAGTATTGTACTCGAATAAGGACAATGCTCAGATAATTGATTAACTGACTTAGGCTAGGACTGAGACGGTTGGTCTCCGTGTTAGGGGTAACGGACAATGCTTCCGAGGTGACCAACACTGAAAGAGGAAGGCCCGTGCTTGTCAGGGTCTCGTCGGCTTTGAGGATGGGATGTAGAGAGAAAGGAGACTACTTACTTTTAGCAAGTCCTTCTTTCTTTACTTGCTTTAAGATAAGGGCTTGTTTCTCTTTATTTTCGCGTTTGAGTACGTTTAGAAGGAAGAGATTATTTATTCTTTGTTCCTCGTCTAGCTTGATTCGGCGGAGAGCTTGTGCTCGTTTCTCCTTGTCACTGAGAAGATCCCAAGAGTCCGGTTTCTGTAACCGTAATCTTTCTTCTTTAACTTTTCTGAGAAGATTAAGGTAGTATTCAATTAGTTTTGCAGTCTCCTCAAGCTTCACTAAGGAAAAGGTAAAAGAAAAAACGGTGAAAAATTAATATTTTTTCGAGTGAATTTTTTCAAAATTTTGTAAGACTCGTTTTTAAGAAAAAGGAGGTAAAAAATAAAAGTTTATGAGTAAAAAGACTTTTTGATGTGTGTTTTTATTTTTTGGGAAAGAAGTAATTTTCGAAAAAAATGGACTTTTTTTGTTGTGTTTTCAAAAAAGATATGTATTTTTCAGATTTTTGAAAAATAAAAGTCAGGATTAAGTAAAGGAGTTGGCAAAGAATATGTTTGTAAGTTCTTTTGAGTTTTTGTAAAGAGTAAAAGATTCTTTTTTTGTGGTTTGAATTGTCTTAGTAGAAAAAATTAAAGAACCAGGATTTTTATCAATAAAAGATAAAAATTTCCCGGCCAGACCCCCAATTGTCAGCCTCTGTGATGCCAAGAACTGGATTCTTCTAGCTACACAGGGTGCAAGGTAAAAACAGCTGCAGGTTGTGCAGTGACAGGTGGGTAAAAAATGTGAAAAGATGTAAAAAAACTATAAAGTTTTTATTAACAGAGGGGCCTGAGTTACAGGGGTATTTACTGTGCCCTCTAAAATATTCAGGACCTGTGTGAACAGGGGTATTTTGGGTACCTGAAAGTCTAGTCCTTTGAACAAGGAGTACACCTAGACAATAACTGCTGAAGGAATGGAGGAAATAGACTTACTGCTTCTATTTCCTGTCAGAGGTTCTTCAGGGAGTTGTAGGTGGTCCAGAAGCGCTCACAAGGTTGATTAACAGGTGGTGGTTGAGTGCTGAGAAAGGTAAAAGGGTTGTTGAATGAACTTCAAGTATAAAACAAGCAAAAACTGACTACATAACAGGCTAAAAAGGCTGGTTGATATGGTGGGTAAAAGCTGGTAAATGTATATGAAGATGGGGATATCATTTCGTGGGAAGGAAGGGCTGTTTATATATCCATTCTGGGCTCTTGGGGGCGAAGCAGAAGCTCTGTTTTGCCTGGTCTAGTCTTCTACTAAGCCCTAGTTACCTGTGTAACTGGTTTGGTTACGGTAGGGCTTAGTTACATGTTTCAAAAGGCCCAAAGTGGTTTAATGTTCTCATAAAGGTGAATACTTTCGTTTCTTCCTTCCTTTTGGACCAGTAGTCTATTTACAACCAACCAATTGGGCTGGCTTGGCCTTAGTAGGAAAAGTATGGCCGCGGCGTTGGTTGTGGCTTTTATTACAGGTGCCAGGTACATGTAACTATGGAAATTATGATGTCAACCTTATTTATGCATCATACCCGAACTCTATTAACCTTAATTACATAGTCTACTAGCATATATTCAAGGTTATGTAGATCTTTAAGTCATATAAAACCTTGAAGGCCTTGTGAAGGGATATGAAGGAGTAATAATTAAGGGGTACTTTTGCTGAGCTACCCTAGGTTAATTTACGTTTAGATTCAGAACCTCCTCAAGCAACATACAAACTTGTCTCTTCAACTCTTGACTTCAAGCTCAATCTTCAACTGTTACATTCTTCTTCTTTCATTTCTTATTTCTTATTTTCTCCACAAATTCTCTAAGAAAATCTCCAGTTGAGTTGCTCTTAGGTAAAGATTCCTTTCTCCATCATTTTTATTCGTTATCACAATTTAAGTCTAAGAAAGAAATAAACTATTAGTTGTTTAAAACTTTTTACATCTTAGTACTCATTCTGACCAGCCTATAGACCAGGCAGTTAGATAGTATTTACCAACCTTACCAATCAATGGATCATAGAGGATTTCTTTATTTGTTTAATGTTTGAAGTGAATTCCATGGTTTGTGAAGAGCCTTCTTTTCAGGGCAAAGGGAATTGTAATTTTAGCTATCCAAAAGAAAGATTTCAAAATCAAGGAGCTTTCCAAGGGGCATGCACTAAAAAGGTATCCAGAGATTTGACTGGAAAGGCAAGTAACACTGGCACTGATTAGACACAAGCAATTTGTGAAAGGATTGGATGGTAAGGAGATTTTAAAAAATGCTTGAACATTGGGAAGGGAAGGACATGAAAGCATACTTGAAATTTTTGAAGAGATGAGATGAAATAGATGGGACACCAATTACTAAAGTTGAGGGACCAAAATTCTGGATGATATGATCATGATGGGAAAGAAAGAAGAAAACAAGCGGAGAAAAAATTATGTCATCCCAATAGAAACATCTAAGATTCAAGGAAGAAGAAAAAAGAAAAAAACAATCAAAATCTATTCCAAAACGACCAATTGGTTCAAGAAACCAAAAATGACGTGAAATTTTCTAATTTAATAATGTGCTCATCAGGTAGATCCAAAGAGTCTCTATTCGGCGACGGGAACCTGCTTAGTAATGCCAATGACGTTCTTTGTTCTTGCTCCGTCGGTTTCAACTGTATTGGGTTGGAAAATGACCTCATACATGAGGGAAGGCCAGAAGGATAATACATCTCGAATAGTCGCCCGCTTATCATCAGATGATGAGGACTCTTCCGTTGGAGCCGGGTGTGAAACGCGATTTGGCGAACCGTCGTGTTGTGTTTGTCTCCTGCCAGTCGGTGATGGATCACTCCAGGATTTCATCCGGACAGCATCAGGTTGCGTGGACATTACTTGTTCTTCGGGCTCGGTCCATTGACGAGGGAAAATGTCATCAATTGTGGAAGTGTCATGAAGATATCGAGCCACTGAAGATTTCAGTATAAATACTATGGCAACCAGCTGAATGAAAAAGTGACGAATAAAATGTTGTTGATGATCAGTAAATTAGCTTTGCTTCCTACTAGTTCATTTTGAGGAATTGCATTAATTGACTCAACTAGACTCAGGAGGATGATCTTCATGGCTACCTAAAATGAGTCAAAAGGTTTGAGAATAGTTGGGTTTACTTTGTGAGGACAGGGAATTTATCGAAGTTATCAAACTTCTTAGCTAAACCAGGTTGCAATGAGATGAGAGCTTAACAAAATGAGACACAAATGTATTTACGTAGAACGGAATGCAGCGGAGGAGGATTATTTATATTCTCCAGGAGACAAAAATGGTGTCAGAAAAACCAGCCTCATTCAGCTCGCTCCTTCATTCCACCAGCAGACGTTTTGCTGAAATACAGCTGGAGTATAATTTTACCCAACTGTAAATAAGATAGAATTCCATGAGGTGGCCGAAACATCGGCGGCCATCGATAAGAGCACGTGTGAAGATGGTTTTCGCGCCTCGGCCCTTCATCCTGTCAGGAGAAATACCGCACATCCTTCAGAGCTTCATCGAGACAAATATTTCGGTAATACAGAAGAGGGCTAGAGAGGATCAGGGAAGCTTCATTTCAACAAGTAGACGTCTTAAGGTTCGTGCTCCTCGCTCCTCCATCCCACTAGTTAGAGGATTGGCCGATTTGAAACCAAATCACAACTCGAATCGTCCATCTGTTGCGTAAGAGCAGGTCGCCAAAACAGAGGGAGTACACGAGACTCCCAACCAGCTTGGGCTGTACTTTGCCGGAATTCCCAGAACAAATATTTCTCCAAAATTATATGTTATGGAAAAAGGTACCGGGGTCAAAAATCCCGTTCTCATGTATTATTGAGGTTCATCATCCTCACTATAAATATACCTACCAGATCTCTTCAATGGCCAAAACCAGAAGCACACAACCCAAAGCTAGATAAAGCCTAACTTAACACAAGTCCCTCGCTTTGGAGGGCCCTGGTACAGCCTGGGCAAAGCGCGACCTCCAAAGGAGGGACTTGAGACTAATGTCAACTTGTTAGCGTGAGCATCCAAGGGGCCTTGGTGGAGGATGTGTGCCATTCAATTTTACACATCCTTCCTCTCATGCCCGGGGCATGCCCTTGGCATCTTGAGACTTGTCTCACCTGTGCCCACCTTTGGGTGCCGCAACCATCACCAAAAGCCCAATGATTCTTGATGCAATGGACTTCAAAATTTGGTCTTTTCCACCGCTCCAACGTATACAACAATTGTATGATGTGCATACACATACAATGCTTGTCACATATTCCTCTATCCTGCATGTACCAAGGGGTATAATACTGTATAAATCCTGTTATAAACAAACAACTGGCCCGGCTAGTGTAATAACAGGTGATAACATCCTGGACTAAATTAAACATCATTCAAATCCTTTGATCTCGCAACAGCTACTAATTATCAGAATTTCAACCAGCTTCAAATTACACAAAGAATGGAAAATAAATGCCCAAAAGACCAAAAGGTTCTAGAGGTCTGCAAGATACTTCGCAGCCAACCAAATATAATGACACCAAAGCAATTCATGCTTCACTACCTGACCTTGCCAAACCCTGAAATAGCTTACTTACGCCAATATTGGGCCCAACCTACAGGCATTGAGTCCACACTTGGCTTTTTGGAGTCCCTTGGAACTCTCATTAAGACGACTCAAGTAGGAAGGGAAGGGTGGAAGCAGTTCATTCAAGGTGTCAGCCTCTGTGATGCCAAGAACTGGATTCTTCTAGCTACACAGGGTGCAAGGTAAAAACAGCTGCAGGTTGTGCAGTGACAGGTGGGTAAAAAAGGTGAAAAGATATAATAAACTATAAAGTTTTTATTAACAGAGGGGCCTGAGTTACAGGGGTATTTACTGTGCCCTCTAAAATATTCAGGACCTGTGTGAACAGGGGTATTTTGGGTACCTGAAAGTCTAGTCCTTTGAACAAGGAGTACACCTAGACAATAACTGCTGAAGGAATGGAGGAAATAGACTTACTGCTTCTATTTCCTGTCAGAGGTTCTTCAGGGAGTTGTAGGTGGTCCAGAAGCGCTCACAAGGTTGATTAACAGGTGGTGGTTGAGTGCTGAGAAAGGTAAAAGGGTTGTTGAATGAACTTCAAGTATCAAACAAGCAAAAACTGACTATATAACAGGCTAAAAAGGCTGGTTGATATGGTGGGTAAAAGCTGGTAAATGTATATGAAGATGGGGATATCATTTCGTGGGAAGGAAGGGCTGTTTATATATCCATTCTGGGCTCTTGGGGGCGAAGCAGAAGCTCTGTTTTGCCTGGTCTAGTCTTCTACTAAGCCCTAGTTACCTGTGTAACTGGTTTGGTTACGGTAGGGCTTAGTTACATGTTTCAAAAGGCCCAAAGTGGTTTAATGTTCTCATAAAGGTGAATACTTTCGTTTCTTCCTTCCTTTTGGACCAGTAGTCTATTTACAACCAACCAATTGGGCTAGCTTGGCCTTAGTAGGAAAAGTATGGCCGCGGCGTTGGTTGTGGCTTTTATTACAGGTGCCAGGTACATGTAACTATGGAAATTATGATGTCAACCTTATTTATGCATCATACCCGAGCTCTATTAACCTTAATTACATAGTCTACTAGCATATATTCAAGGTTATGTAGATCTTTAAGTCATATAAAACCTTGAAGGCCTTGTGAAGGGATATGAAGGAGTAATAATTAAGGGGTACTTTTGCTGAGCTACCCTAGGTTAATTTACGTTTAGATTCAGAACCTGAAATAATATTCTAAGTTTTCTTTATACTTTAGAAGTTATAACTAGATTCTGTGTTATATGTTTTGTTTTTAATCATTTCTTTCAAAACAAAAGACGTAAGGTGTGCATTCTTTTGAGACTGAGAATATAAGTTGTATATTGATGTAATTTGCTATGGTCAGGTTGTCTCTGAATTAGTAGCAGGCTGACAATTTGAGCCATTCAAATTATTATTTGGGGTGTATTTTAGGTGCCAAGATCAATTGAATATGGGGATTAATGTTGGTTTGTGGTCAGGGAAATTTACTTAGCTGTTTATATCAACATTTTATTGAGTGTGGTGCTGTTGTGTAAGCGCAAGTGTGTGTAAGGGTCTTTTTGATGGTGTGATTTGAGTCAGAGGTGATGATGTGAGTTACAGGCAGTGATTTGGAGGAGTGATGTATCTGGTGATTTCAACTTGGTTGGGACATATGCTTGGGGGTAGGGTTTGGTTGGGATGGAGGACTTGGCATGATTTGGGCTGAGATGAGGTGATATCTCAGATTTTCCAGACATTCCAAACATTTTATTTTTTCTGCAGTGCAAAGTGGGTCAGGGGGGGCTCAGCATTGGTGCGCAGTACATCTGTTAGAAGGGTTTGAATTAATTTTGATAACATAAAAGTGAAAATGACTCCCAGGCCAATTTGGAGGCTGCTTTTTAGCAATGGACTCATCACTACTGGTGCACTCTAGTAGAGGGTATAACATGCCTGAACACAAAAACATGAAATTTAATGCACAATTTTCACTCTCAATGTCCAGAATTAGTACCAGGACTGGAAAGCTATACTGGGCTGTCGCAAGGTTGAGGTGTGTTACACCCATTTCACAAAAGAAGGGTGATTTTTCTTCAAAATAAATGTGTGAGAAAAGCCGCCTTCAGGAAAAAAATTGGTCCTGAGGGCAACTGAAAGACTGTTCCGAAGCTAGGATGCCATGGACTGTAGGCTGGCTCAAAGATCTTCATCAATTACAATTCAAATTGAGGACTTCCTGTGGTCCCCTGGTTGCCTCCAGAACCACAGTGGACAGTGTGGTTTTTGAGTTGACTTGAAAACAATTGCAGGGTCTCAAGTAAACTCAAAAACCCCACTGTGGCTCTCAAGTTAACTTTGACAGCACTGGAAGTTCTCAAGTTAACTCAGGAACCACTGAAGGTATTCAAGCCAACCTGAAGACCATTTTAACAATGATTGGGTTGGGGTAGATGTTGGTCAAGTGAATGACACCATCTGCTTTCTGGTGCCTCACCACAGCTCAGGTATCTGTCAAGAAAACAAGACAAGAGAAAGAAAATTTAGGCGGATTTTCATTCTGTAAACCTTGTTTTGGAATTAAATTCACTCATATTTTAATTGGCCATAAATCAGCAGACATGGAAAAATCATTTTTACACATATTCTGAACAAAATATTTTCCATAAAATGGCATGAGGGAGATCACCTGGGCTGTGGTGTAGGCTCGCTAGCAGGCCTGCATGACATGACATTTTAGTTATAAAGATAATCTATAGAATCTAGATAAGGAAGATATCTCATGAGTGGCGATTCACTATTCTATCTATTTTTTATATCTCTTATTACTATTCCCTATTACCTCTTATAGTCTTATTATCTCCTTATTCCCTTATCTTTATAGTTATATTACGTATATACTATACGTAAATGGCTATACATCTCATCTCAATGAGTATGTCGACTATTATTCTATATAGTATAGTATTTACCCTGCGAATATAGCTTATATATTATATACTACTGAAGTCTAAGTAATGATAACGTTTAATGATCCATACTTATCATAGAGATGCATGCTACTAGCTTCAGGACTTGTTAGTGATACACGCTCTTATCATTGCCCTATATTTGACCAAGTAGGGTTATGATCGTACTATCTATGCTCTTGCTTTCTTTTTCTCCCCCATTTATTTTATTTATAAATCCATTTATCTTACCCCTCCTACACATCCTATACATCGACTTATACACAGATATTGAATTAATACAGCCCTGATTGGCCTATGAGTTGTGATAACAGTTTTAGTCATCGAATCTCATTATGTGGCTACCCTTTAAGGTTACATTATTTATTATTTTGTCAAAGTTGCCATCTTCTTGGAATTTACACCTGACATATCAAGGTTTTATAGTTTATCTGCTTAACATGGTTCTGATTCTTATTCTGATTCTCATTCTCATCCTTATCCTGATTCCGGTCCCTGCTGGTTTATTTCTCTTATCCTTACACACATATTCGCATAGGGTTCTTACTCTTACTTTCCGCAAAAGGGGGATATCTAATAGATTAGACTTGAGCAAGAGACATGAAGATAATCTAGTACTATATTAGGATAAAGACCTAGAGCTATTATTAGGACAAGTAGAGGTATTAGTACATTAAATTCTAGCCTTGTAAGATCTATAACAGGATTAAGATAACGGGATCATGATCCGAAACATATCCTGTTATAAAGGTAGATGGAATAACAAGCACTTAGAACAATGGAAGTGCTGGCTAGTATCGTTATTATTGGGTAGGTCTGAAATGCACCCGCTAGGCTTATAAATTCCCCTGTCCAATTTCCTGTCAGCGGTGTCGCCATATTACCTAGTGTGAATATTAGGAAAAAAATAGAGAAGAGGGGCATATAAGTGGCAAGACCTCGATAATATCGGATCGTACGATCGTGATACCTGTCATAAATTACACCACCTACAAGAATGAATAGCGCAGGACTTACAGCCCCATGACTGATGGAAAGTAGAACACCACCCTCTACTCCTGTTAGAGTATTGCTATAAAGACCTAGACACACAATCCCTATATGATTAATTGAAGAATAAGCTACCAGCTGCTTAAAATCTGTCTGTCTTAGACAAATAAATGCTGTATAAATAATCGATATTAGGCTTATTACTAGTACTAGACTTTGAAAATAGTGTGTCTGCTCAGGTATTAGCTGAATCAGAATTCTTATGTGTGCATATGTTGCAAGCTTTAGCACTAGCCCTGCTAGTACTACTGACACAGCACAATTAGCCTCAGCATGAGCTGTCTTCAGCCATAGATGAAAAGGAACTAGTGGCGTTTTTACCGCCAGTCCTATGAAAATCCCTAGTCATATTAGAGGATGATAATCAGGACTCATTAGACTCAGTACTGCTATGTTCGCCGTATTTGTCATCGTGTACATATTTAGAAATTATAGAAGCATGGGTAGACTCCCAAATAGTGTATATAGATGAACTAGAACAAGATATTCTTTCCCCTTTCCCGAACCGTACGTGAACCTTTCAATTCATACGGCTCTCCATTCTTAACATTATCTTGCTCATGTAGCTTCATATGACATGATCTGCATAGTGGAATTTGGTTTCTATTAGCTTGGATTATTATTTTATCAAAATGAAAGACCTTAGGATTTAAATCCTTTATAAACTTTATGTGATGTATTTCGACTCTATAGTTGGACTGACAATGGCTACATACTAGCTCTTCTAGTGAAGCTATATTTATCTTATCCGCGTATAGAGTTGAAATCTCTGGCTTAGCTGTCTTCTTAAATCCTAGAACATGGGTAGAGTCTTCTGGTCTTACAAAAGTTTGCCCTGACACAGGATCTGCTAGGCTGGATCCATACTTTTTATAGACCTTAGCTTGACTATCGAGGCTGTATTTAGCTGCAAGGAGCTTTGCACACGAACTCTTTAGTACGAATTGCAGTAGTGAAACTAGATCATTGTAGTTTAGCGCAAAAGAATAATAATTAGTGAACCCTCTGTAGACCGAGTTATACAGTACTAGAATTTGTCTATGGCTTAGAGGTATTCATAGATAACGAGGATTAGGTTGGCCATTCTTGATAAAACTTGTTTGGCGAAGTTTGGATCTAATCCTGTCAAGAGATACAGTTAGGTTAAGAGGTAGTATAAGTCTCTGTTTGTAAAACCCTCCTTTCGAATGGAACTTTTGATGAGAACTGCGTTGGATATTGGTTCCAAGAAATACTGCCGTTTCGGTTATTATATTAGTGATTTTTGTCCTATCTTGATTTATTGTTAGATCTAGATGGTTGCAAAAGGTCGTAATATGGTTTATTATCTCTTGGGCTTCAGCCTTACTTCCTCTGATCCCCACTACTCAAACGTCAGCATATCTTACATAGTTAAGGCGTCGGTACAGGGGGTCCGAGTAGTCAGTGTAAGGAATGTTTTGTAGCTCCTTAAATCTTTCTTGGACCTGTTGAAGATCTCCTGTTATTTTTGCCTTCCTCATTATATGTGACATTCGTTGATATTCCTTGTTCGCTCTCGGTCTAGTACCTTTATCAAATTTATCCTTAATTTTTTGTATTTCTACTGGCTCGGCGGGAGGATGGAACCACGCCTCCAGGGGGAGGGGCTGTTGACTAGGTATCAACTGGAGTCTGGAGATACTCCTTGAAAAGGAAAGGTGGAAGAGAGATGTAAAATGATACTCGAGCTTACCTGAGATTGGGGAAGTCGAGTAGGGATTTTTTAGAGGATGAGGAAATAAAAGGAAAAGAGAAGCTAAAAGGCCCCAATTGCAGTATTTGAGTTGATGTCGAATACTACAAATTAGCGGGCTTGGTATAATTAGTTCTGCTGAATCCTCCAAGTCCGGAGAGTTCTCATTACTTGTACTAATCTGATCTGTCGATCACTTGCTGTATCTGCGCAGTCTGTCTTCTGCTTGCGCAGCTGTGCTACTGGGCACAGTCGCAGCGCTAGTAGCGCTGCTCTGTCCGCTGGTTGCGCTGTCTGGACTAGCAGCCTGCTGACAGTCTTCCCTTTGTTCTCGCATTACCGAGACTGTATCCTAGAGATGTTACTCTTAGGTAAGGTACTACCCCGACTCTGTGACCATAGGTCTTACAACCCTTAGGCCATCCCATAGTTGTGACATTTGTCGACTTACTCCCCTTAGAGCATCTCCAATTGTGTGGATAAGTTTTCAACAACTGTCGAGCTCTTAGCGAGCTCAACAGTTATTTTATTGAGAGTGTCCCCACTTGCGGCTCGATAACCCGGCTCTATTGCTGGGTTATCAAGCCGTTCCACACTCGTGCTCCTCTGAAACTCGAGTTCAATAACTTGAGTTGCAGGGGAGCACTACACGGGGTGGGTTTTTATGGGTGGGGATATCTCGGGGGTGTCGAATGGGGGGAGGATTGACTTGTGAAAGATAATCACAAGTTAGCTTATCAAGCTCGATAGAGGTCCATAAAGTTATGGACCTCTATCGAGAATTTTATTGATTCGACAGTTATGGAGCGCTATCGAGTGCACGAGTGGGGCTTGTCTTGATAAAGTTGGCTTATCAAGACGATTGGAGATGCTCTTAGGTCATCAACTCATCCCCTTTATTCACTTTACTAGTGAACGTGCAAAAATAATCACCCATGTTATTCCTATCCCTCAAATTACATGTATTTTGAACAGCCCATCAAAGCAAAACTGCTCCCCTATCTGAAAGGGCACCGGAAATTTGATTTCAAACAGTATAGTCTTGACCATAGAGAGAACACATTGCGCAAAAGCTATTGTTAGCTTATTTAAATACTTCAGCGCTTCTAGCAAAGATGCTTTGTTCAGCCTTTGGTTTTCCCTTAGACCTGACTCTGATCATGTCGTAATGTGGTGAAAATTACGGTTTGTTATACAAACATGACAAATGCACCTGCAATGGCGCACAAATAGTTGATACGCTGCACTAATCCTCCTTCACCCCCCGTAAATCCCTACTAGAAGTGTTAGAGGAATCAGTACCGCCTCAAAGGATACATAAAATATAATTAGATCTAGACTTAGAAATACTGATATTATGAAACCTGAAAATAGTTGTATTAGACTTAGATAAAGCTTCTGCTTCTTATCCTCCATATAGTAACCTGATATAATCGCAATGGGTATCGTTAGGGCTGTTAGTATTACAAAAAATAGACTTAGACCATCTACACCAAACGCAATGTTAAACATCTCTCAGTCTGAAAACTCACTTACTATCTGTATCCCAACATTTGAAGGATCAAACTCTATTCACATCATTATACTTATATAATATGTAAAACATGTATACATTAGACTTAGCTTCCTAATCTTCCGTACATCTTCCCCACATTTTACCCCCGTCAGAGCTACATGGATCGCCCCTATAAAGGGAATTATTATTAGACTACATACTACAAACATATGCTTATATTTACCCTTATATGTCCCCCCCCTTACATGCCTTCAAAAAGAATAACAGTTATTAGCTATGAAACATATATTCCTTCTTATTAGCCTCTTAACCTATTACTCGCCTTATATTATCATCTTGATGATATCGCAGCCCGTTTAATCCGCTCTGATGATGTTTAGTTTGGTTAGATTGAGTTAGATAAGGTTAGGTTATATATAGTACCCATTATTAGGTGTCTTGTTTTACCCCTTACCTCTATATTACTCTCTCCACCACCCTCGTCCTCTACCTTCCGCGCTTTACCCCCTTTTACTCCATCCTACAACACACTCTAAATGGAATGTATAGGTACATGTACATGTTAAGGCCCCCTGGTCTTATTTTATACTTATGGCCGCCCTCTCTATCTTAGGCTCGCAAATATGCATATTATTATACTGGAAAGGGTAGGACGTTTATAACCATCTTTTTAAAAAAGAAGAACTTAAAGATTTAATATCTTTGGCCTGCTCATTTTTCTATACCCTCTACCCCCTCCATCCTCACACCTCTCACCTTTTCACACACATCTGCCTCATGTGCTTTAATAGTGATTCTCTAAAGAAGATAGTTAGAGATTATCTATATCATATTATCTCTATATAATACCCTCTTCTGCTCTTTGCTTTGGCTTACCTTTCTTCGGCTCACCATTGCTCTTGCTTATCTTTGCTTAGGCTTATCTTAGGCTCCACATAGGAGGTGAAGAGAAAAATAATTTTACCACTAGTAGAAATCGAATCTACGCATACTCAGCATGAGTGAATTGTTCTACCGCTGAACTATAGTGGTTGATAAGAATCAAGTATGTAAGCCGAATCAAGTTATGTTGCCTATTAGGGTACTAAACTAAATGTTTATTCTTATGATCTTACCTCCACCTCTTCCTACCTTCCTAAAGCTTAACATACACCCCCTCATCACCATGACTGCCCTTACAAAACCCATGCGATCTAGTGAAAACCATGAAATTGGAGGTCCTATACCTCTTAGTTATTACCACTCTATATTGTTGGAAATAACTAGGTATAGGTCTTATGCCTTAGTCGATCTTTAGGTGAGATCCTGCCTGCCCAAGTCAATCATTTTCTGCTAAATGTCTGAAAAATGCTTTGTTAATTCTAACAGTACTTTGAGTTTGATGCAACACTAGGGGCATAGATTGGGTGACTTCATTCAACATAGGAGCTGATTTGGGGGTGATTTGATGTCCTTTGAACTAAATGAGGGCTAAAATTTGGGTTCTGAGATGGATTTTATGCAACACTGGGGCCAAAATTTGAGTTATATGGTAGGCTTGATGGAACATAGGAATTGATATTGTATGTTGAGATGGCCTGGTAAGATCATGGGAGTTTAAAGGGAGTTTAAACTGTGTTGATGAGATGAATTTGATGCAAAACTGGGGCTATAATTTGCGTGATAAACTGATCTCAATTCAACACAGCTTAATAGAGGGTGTTGAGATGTCCTTGGAGCTGCATGAGGGATAAAACTTGGTTAGTGAAAAAAATTGGTTCCAGAACTATGACTATGATTTGGGTGATACAGTGGTTATGTTTCAACATAAGGGTTTAATGGAGGGTGGTTGAATGTCCTTGGAGCTTCCAAATCTCTCCCCTTTTTTTTTTTTTTTAATATTATCATTGCATATTTTTGACCAGAATGAGCATCTTCATGCATTTCATTATTTTTAATGCAAGCCATTTCCAATTGAGAAATTGTTTGGTGCAAAACAGGTTGGTGATGTGAGAAGATATTCAATAGATAGCTGTTATAGGTGTGTGATGGCTTCCATGGTTAACTGTGCCTCCCCCTTTTTGATTTCTTCTTGATCTGTTTGATATCCCTGGCCAACACCTACAATCAAGTAAATTGTGATGGGCATTCAAAGAGCAGAGTATTTACTGATGAGATTTGTTGAATCTGCGTAGTGACTTATGGCACCAACTTTTGCGCTCCAAGAACACTCACTCTCTGGTGCTCTGAATTTCCTACATCATCATCATTCTCCCCTCTCCTCTTTCTCTTTCTTCCGTTTTCTCTCTCAGTGACTCTTCCAAATCAACTCACTCATCTTCGCTACTTGACCTTATTGACTAGCTCTATCTTCATTTACCAATCATCAAATCAAATCACACTACTTGACCTTGTCAACAAGTGAACTTATCAACACGACTCTCAACTACTCGACTTAGCTTGACTAGTTTCTTCACCTCATCAATCTTCCCTTCCTTATTCCCTTCCTTATTCCCTAAAGAATAACACTACACTATCTTCCTTTGGTGAGAAAGAACCAATGCCAATCCTCAATCACTCATCCGTGGATTGACTAACATTTTTCTCATTTAGTGTCCTTATCTACCACCACAGTTTCACTCTCTCAAGTATCAACAAGTATCCTATTATATTTAATTCATTGTCACATTATCTTAGGGGTGATTACTTTTCCTTGTTCTCATTATTTTTTCTATTGAATCTTTTCTCTTTTCTTTTGTTCTAACTTTATCATTGTTTAGTCTGGTTTTGGTTTACAACAATAAAAATCTGCAGGTTAAACAAAATTTAACACATAAGAATAATATTGGGATGTGAAGTATGTGTTATTTAAATATGTAAACAGAATGTGTGAGGATGATGTATTATTTAACCTACTGTGGATGTACCCCATTTAGTTGAGGAATTATTATTGGTACTTGCTGTGTACTGTAACTGACTTTATATTCTAAAAATGCCTATAACTATCGAACCATTGAGAATTCCAGGGTAATCGTAGTGAATACATAGGTGTAAAACCATGTGTAGAATCGTAGTAATGAAATGTTTGGGACCTATAAAAAGTGTGGTGAATTAAACGTAAAAGCTGGAAGCAAGCAATACAAAATAACAACAAACCTTAAAAATTTCCCTCATCATTGTTTCATGATAACTTATTATTCTTCCTTGTCAAAATTTGAGCATGCGACCACTCTTAGAAATCGAAATGGAAATTTCAACTTCAATTGCTAAACCAAGTATGATTATCATCAAGTTTAGTGATCAAAAACAGCAGTAACATCTTATACCGCTCACTGACTCGCACCCAGTAACCCCCTTATAGCCTGCGCGGCAACAGTTCTCCAGCTGTTTGGACCACAGCTAAAAAAGAGTGTACTGGACTGAACCTTAGTGGCTCTACTCTTCAGAAAGAAGCAGAAATACAGCGATACTGATCAGTGAGGTGCGTGATAATATAATAGATACATCCCAACTCGGTGATAGAGGCATCACAAGGGGCATGATAATCAAGGAGCTCTTTCTGGGTCATGGACAAGCAAGAATGACTAGTGCGAGTTCCCGAACATGTTTTCTACGTTCAATCATTGAGTCACAAAGAAAAGCGTGGAAATTGGGAGAGATCAAAGTTATAATGACGTGAGAAAAAAAATAGTGTCATTACCAAGGTACCGCTTCGTTCTAGATGGAGGAACAACAGAGAAAACTTTGTTCTGAGATAACAGCTATAGGGAGCCTTGAAGAAGTTTTTGGGCGGCTTTGTCGCGTAGGTTAGAGAACGCTTGCATGATTGTTTGTTCATTGATAGTGATGTCCGACAGATTAACTCCCACTCCGACGTCAGCCTTGGGTCTTGAAACTCTTGAGGCGATGGCTACCGAATCAGTTTCAAGGATGATCCTGAGAGGGGCCGAACAGATCAGCATCTCAAACCCGAGTAGAGGTTTTGGAATGAGTTAAGAGAACATCAGAGCCAACGTACCCGTCATCAACCATTTCGTCCAAGCAAAGGCTGACAAGGTCAAGGTTCTCAAGCACCGCACGTTTCTCCACTTGATTTCTGAGCAACAGCGACAGAGTATCAAAAAACGAGTTCAGTAAGGTCTGTAACATCAACTCATTCTCTCCTTCTTGGCCGATCACATAAACGGTGATATCGATAATCGATTTATAAAGTACCAGGTGATTTTGGATCAATAGTATATCTCCTGTTGAAATATCAACCAAAGAATTAGGTCATCTCCTTTTCGATCGGATCTCATTTGCTTTCCACGTTTGAATGGAATGATAATTTTATCAAGGTAAAGGAAAACACACCAGCCGATTTCCGTGTTTTATCCCAAATGGTATGCTCGAATGCTCTCTGATCCTTGAGGGTCCGAAGCTGAGAGCCAAAGCCGGAGAAACCCAAGTGACTAAGGCCATGAGAGGAGGTGTTCTTCTTAGTGGTGTCATTGTTGTTGGACGAAGGGTTTCCGATATGAGGAGGGTCAAAGTATTTAGCAATCAATCGATGACCATCCGAATCGAGTAGGATGACTGCAGTAGTCGTGTAGAGTGAAAGGTTAGACTGTATCGTCGATCGTTCGGATTGAGGTCAGAAATTTGGAAGATATCTGAAGCTGAAGAGATGTGAGCTCACCATGATACTTGAGCAGCGATGAGGTTGTTCTGGTGGGTTAGGGATGGAGTTCAACCCCCAGCTGAAGCCTCAACTGATTAATGACGTGTTGACCCCCGCCCTCAGTACTAGCATATTACATTTTCCTGATTTGAACCCGCCGCAGCAGACCTCCGGTTCATTGAGGATATCGCTCTCTTTCAGAGCATCCACCACTGTCTCTGTAAAGTGGCTCGGTAAGTCAGCTTTACAGAGACAAAGCCCCCGCGCGCCACTTGTGGCCTCTTTAGGCCTCTTTAACTGAGGAATTGTTAAGATTTTTTGTTGAGTTTTTTCTTCTTCTGTTCCTCTCAAAAATCCCATTCTTTACCCTTTTCTTATATCAACTTGATCAAACTAGAACACTGCTTTTATTTACTAGGTTTTATTGTATTTACAAACTCCTAGCACTAATTGTTTGATTGTTCTTTTTCTTGATTCAATTTCTGATATTAAAATTTAATTAGTTGAATTAACGCCTCATACTATTTGTGACCTATAAAAATATTTTGTCTTGATTAATTTGTCTAGCTTGACTAAAAGAGACTGAGACGCCTGTCTAGTCAATTACTTACAAGAACTTATTTTTTCTGTCTCTTAAATTTTATTCAATTTCTCTTATTCATTATTGTTGTTTTTTCTGAACCACAAATTGAACACTTGTATCTAGTCTATAAATACATAGCCTAGTCCAAGCAAATAAGAAATCATCAGTTCTCCTCATAATTAATCCGGTCCCCATTATTGAGTCCCCTTGAGTCTGTTCAAATCACTTTCTCCCCATTCTCACTTCTCAAATTTTCTCATTTTTGTTAGAGGTCTCTAAATTTAGAGACCTCTAATGAGCTTGGTAAGGTAAGATCCACCCAAGCTCCTCCATTCCCACAATCAAATCCTTGACCCCCCCCCCTACAGCCCTGCTAAAGAACCTTTGGCTATAATGATTTTTATTGGTAAAGACAAGACCAGATCTGATAGATAAAACATGAAATAAGAAAGAAATCCAACATAACAAAATAAGAGAAATTGAATCATACCCGATGAGAATTGATAAGTCTTTGGCTGGCAACAATAGATAAAATAGGAGAGGACAGGACAAGTGGAGTGGACAGGACAGTAAAATAGGACTAAGAAAGGTAGATGTTAGTTAGGTTGTAGAGACATAAGAAATAAGAGGAGCCAAGAGAGGATGTTTTGATGTCACTTCTCACCAAGTTGGGACAATGACGAGACGTCTTAGTTTTTGATAGCATTGAGTGATTCTTCTTGAAGAATTGAGTGAGTTTTTCTTGAAGTATTTGTTGATAGAGAGTAAGATGTATGGAAGTGATTATAGGAGTGAGGAAGTGGATAGAGAATGGGAAATGGAATGGGAAATGGAATGAAAAATGGAAGTGGAGTCGATTGTGTAGAGTGAGTGGAGTGAAGAGAAGAGTGAATGGAATGAAGTCAAGGATTGTTGAAGTGGAGTCGATTGTGTAGAGTGAGTGGAGTGAAGAGACGAGTGAATGGAATGAAGTCAAGGATTGTTGAGCTATGGACTGCGGTGGACGCAGTGAGAGCGTTGAGAGCGTCAATGAAGCGTCGAGGAGTTTCAACACCCCCGCAACTTGATGAGTAGTGAACTAG
This sequence comes from Puccinia hordei, assembly GCA_007896445.1. Taxonomy (NCBI): domain Eukaryota; kingdom Fungi; phylum Basidiomycota; class Pucciniomycetes; order Pucciniales; family Pucciniaceae; genus Puccinia; species Puccinia hordei. The sequence goes on from RDRW01000494.1 coordinate 29,196, forward strand.
AAAACATCGATCTTGCAGGCGTTGAAGGGATTCCGAGTTGCTCGCTTTCGTTAGCGCATCGGCTATCATATCTTCAGATGGGATCAAGGTGACAGTGATTTTGTTTTTGTGTTTTAGGTCTCTAACCCACTTGACTTTTATGTCGATATGCTTCGTTTTTGAATTCGAACCGAAATGATTTATTTTTTCTACTAGTCCTTGATTGTCGACATGAAATGTGGAAGGATTAAGATTTTCGTTCCACAGTTCTTCGGCCAAGAATTTAATCCATTGATTTTCTTGAACTCCGTCAGATCGTTGAGTTCCGCTTCAGTCAATGACAATGTGATATTTCGTTGCTTTTTGCTGTTCCAAGACACGGGACACTCTTTCCAAAAACAGATAGAGCCACTTCTTGATAGTCTAGTTTCAATATCATCTGCCCATGTTGCGTCAGTGAAATGCTGTATTGATTTTGATTCGTCAGTTTTATTCGGTTGCAGAGTTAAATGAAGATGTTGAGTTCCACTGAGGTAACGCCATACATGAAGGACTTGCTTCCAGTGGGTTATGCCCGGTTTGTTATTGAAACTTGAGAGGATCAATACAGCTGGCGCTAAGTCAGGTCGAGTTCGACATGCTAAGTAATTGAGAATTCCTATGAAAGTTCTGTAATTGATTTTTAGTTTCTTGAACTCCGCGATTTCTTCTGATGTTGCGGGTTTGAGTTGTACAGCAACAGAAAGTGGAGTGTTTACTGATCAACAGTTTGCTAGGCCGATCATCTCTAGACCCTTTTCAATCAGTTTTCCTTGTGACAGTGAGATTGAATCGGTTGTTTGTTCCACATCCATACCCAGCAGCGTGTCTGGTTCGTGTGCCGAAGAGTTGGGAAAGCGGCTAAGAAAGAGGGATTCAAACTCGTCCACGTTTCCCACGACTACGAGATCGTCGACATGAAAAAAGATACATGATTTCTTATTGTTGTGTATAAATAAGCACGGATCAGAAGTCGATTGATGAAAGTTGACTTCTTCAAACCAGGCAGTTAGGGTTTCATACCAATTAAGCGGAGCCTGTTTGAGTCCGTATAAGGATTTCTTCAGTCGCAGAAATGGAGCTTTTCGAGACGACCCCTCAGGAGTTTTGATGTATAACTCTTCTTTTAGTGGAGCATAAAGAAATGCACTCTTTACATTGAACTGTCTTATTGGTAAGTTTTTATCAATCGATAACATCAGGACCATCAACAGGGTAGTGAATTTTCCAGTAGGCGCAAAGGTGTTGCCATGATCACGTCCTTCAACCTGCGTGAATCCTTGTATACACAACCAAGCTTTCTTCCTTTCCGATGAGGACAGAGTTGCCGGTTTTGTCTTAAAGATCCACAAAGTGTGCAAGAACGATTCCGGAGTCGAAAAAAACGTCATCCCACACTTCATGATGTTCAATACTAGCAAGTTCTTCTTCTGATGCCTTTAACCATTTTTCTTTTTCACCTGATTCCATTGCTTTCTTGAACGTCTTCGGATCTGTCGTCAGATAGGTGTATTTTACAGGCTTTACTTGAGAAGTTCTTTCACGAAGCGTTCTTGAAGTATCTGGGATGTTAAAGACATTCGGCACGAGACTTGCAGCTACATCATCCTCATTTTCACTCTCATCAATTGTTTCATCTTCATTAATAGGACCCAATTGTTGAATGCTTTCATCCTTGTCTTCAATGTGCGATGAATTTTCTTCATTTTCAACTTCGAAATCCCAATTGGAGTGTTTGACGGTTTTGGGAGTGTAATCGAGAAATTTGACGCTTTTTGTTTCAATAATTTTTCCGTTATCGGATAGAATTCGGTAGGATCGAAGTTCATCATTGTATCCAATGAGAATGCCCTTTTCTCCTTTGGGACTAAGCTTGGAAAATGATTGAGAAGGTTCGATAAGATAGGCTACTCGATTGCCTATTGGTCGGAAATAACTTAATGGAAGTGTTCTCCCTTTAAATAGTTCGAAGGGCGACTTTTTTGACCGATGAGTGGGAATTTGATTTAGAGTTAAAGAGCAGACATTCGCTATTTCATTCCAATATTGTCGATTCACATGTGAGTCTTTGAGAATAGTCCTCATTGATTCTAGGATTGTTCTGTTGAACCGTTCAGCCAAGCCGTTTTGCTGTGGCGTATATGGATCAGACGTGCGCTGCTTGATTAGATGCTTCTGACAGTACGTTTCCAGGTTGGCATTGATAAATTCCGTCCCACGGTCCGAGTGGATCACATTGGGGTGATAGCCAAATCGTTTCGCCTCAATATCAATCAGATAGGCCAAAGTATTAGGTACGTCGCTTTTTAGTTTGACGGGTATGGCTGAGCAGAAACAAGTACAGCTGTCGACAATTGTCAGAATATATCGATGACCTGACTGAGAGGAAGGCCAGATAGGTCCCACAAGATCGAGATGAATTTCTTCAAACGGTCTTGAAGCGGGTGAGTGAACTGACTTAAAGGAGGCTTTAGTAATCTTAGCTATAGCACATGATTTGCAATGTTGGCTGATTTTTAGAGGAATTCCTAACTTCTTCCTTATTCAATGGTAGCTCACGTGTCCCAAGGATTTATGAATGAATTCAGAATTTGATAGATTGCTGGAATGTGTTATAATCTTGAATTCAAGACTCGGAAGATTTCCTACGTACTTCCCGCTCACAGTAGTTTGATCGTTCTTTTTAATTTCAAAATAATTTTTAAAAAAATTGACATCGTAGTCTTCAAGCACAAGGCATCTAACAGACAGTAGGTTGACAACTAAGTTGGGGATGTAAAGGACATGATTTAGGAAAAATTCTCCATGTTCGTTTTTGAGTCGGATCGAACCAATTCCTTTAACTTGTAAGTCGTCTTGTCCTGAACTGGTTTGTACTGATCCTAGTTCTTTGTGTTCTAGAGTGTGAAATAATAATGGATTCGACACCATGTGAGCTGACGAACCAGAATCAAGAATGAAGAGATGAGGTGATCAAGTGATCAATGAGTGAAAACTACTGACATTCAATTCGACTTTGTTTCTTGGTGGTCTTTGGAGATGAGCTGGTCGTAACTCAGGATGAATCATCCAACAGTTTGATTCAGCATGATTGGCTAGTTTGTTGTGTCCATCTCGTCGGCACTTATGTTGAACAGGTTTTTCTGTGTAGAGAGTGATAGGATCGATTTTACTTCCACTTCCGCCAGCTCGAATCTCCATATTATCGGCATGTAATGGCAGATGATCCACTACTGCATCGAGAGTAATTTCTTTGCCGTTGTGAGTCATTGCATCGGCCACCGCATCCATACTGGCAGGAAATTTTTCCATAACCAAATGTCCGATGGCATCCGTCGGTAAGTCCCATCCAACTTCAATTAGTCTAGTCTCAAATATCTTCATATTAGTGATGAAGCCGGGGATATCGTCCGGAGTAAAGGGAGATTGAAGGAATGACTTGAAGATTCTTGCCTTGTTTGAGGCTGGAGTTGAAGCAAAGAAATTAGTGATCGACGTCCAAATGAGTTTTGCATTTTCTTCGTTGATGGTGTTAATCACATTGGCTTGAACTGGGGAACTGAGTTTGGCCACAAAGATAGATTTAACGAGTTTGTTGTTCATATCGGAAAGCTGTTCTGTTTTTGAAGTAACGGCTTCCTTTAAATCAATAAGATCCAACAAGTTGAGGATTCGTCTTTTCCAGTCCGTATAGTTGTCCATAGTTAAGAGAGGAAGTGCCTCAATCGAAGATTTAATTACGGCGTCCTTTAATTTGTCCATAACGGAAGAGTTTGTTGTTGTAGTGGGAATCTGGTCTTTAATAGTCTTTGAATCTGAAGTTGACATAGAACGTTCGAGGTAGCGAGTTGTTCAACTGTTAATCGTAAAGAACCTTTGGCTATAATGATTTTTATTGGTAAAGACAAGACCAGATCTGATAGATAAAACATGAAATAAGAAAGAAATCCAACATAACAAAATAAGAGAAATTGAATCATACCCGATGAGAATTGATAAGTCTTTGACTGACAACAATAGATAAAATAGGAGAGGACAGGACAAGTGGAGTGGACAGGACAGTAAAATAGGACTAAGAAAGGTAGATGTTAGTTAGGTTGTAGAGACATAAGAAATAAGAGGAGCCAAGAGAGGATGTTTTGATGTCACTTCTCACCAAGTTGGGACAATGACGAGACATCTTAGTTTTCAATAGCATTGGGTGATTCTTCTTGAAGAATTGAGTGAGGTTTTCTTGAAGTATTTGTTGATAGAGAGTAAGATGTATGGAAGTGATTATAGGAGTGAGGAAGTGGATAGAGAATGGGAAATGGAATGGGAAATGGAATGAAAAATGGAAGTGGAGTCGATTGTGTAGAGTGAGTGGAGTGAAGAGAAGAGTGAATGGAATGAAGTCAAGGATTGTTGAAGTGGAGTCGATTGTGTAGAGTGAGTGGAGTGAAGAGACGAGTGAATGGAATGAAGTCAAGGATTGTTGAGCTATGGACTGCGGCGGACGCAGTGAGAGCGTTGAGAGCGTCAATGAAGCATCGAGGAGTTTCAACACCTGCTTACCAAGCAACATGGAGAGTCCCCAAGGGTGGGGACGCTCAGTTAGCCAGCTGCAGAGCCACCAAGTCACGGGGGCATGGTTTCTTGGTAGGGTAACCATTGTGCTTGCTAACCTCTCCAAAGTTGCAGGAAAGTTAGCAAGACAATGGTGGATGCTCTCAATGGCCAGTTTGGGTGATTGAGAGAGTCTACTTTTCTCTCTCAATGACCAGTGCCAACACTCAAAAGAGGGTATCTCTCCAATAACTGGGTACGGCTATTAAGAGAGTGTAATTCATCAAGTTGTGGTCTTGAAGAAAGCAATTGAACACAAAATAAACTGGAAGAATACTGATGATGGGAAAAAAATGTTTAAAGGGTTGAAGTTCCCCAATTGAAAGCAGAAGAAGACACCAGAAGGGGACTAAAGCAGCAAAGAGGACAAGATATTTGTCTGGGTTCAGAAAAAACTATTAATGTATGGCACAGGCCCTTAATTACAGTCCATCACAATATTATGAGCTCCTAATTCATGAAGCCACTCATAGACCTAAGATATCACTTCTATTTTTATTTTCCTTAAGTTTAATTTCAGGAAAGAACTCTCTTAACAAGATATTAGGACCAGAAACACCAAGCATAATTAATGAGGGGCCAATAGGCAATTCCTAGACACATCTTGAGCTTATAAAAAATACCTCCAATGAATAAACCATGAAGATTTGGAAGTGAATGGAGACAGAAATTATTTTTTGGATATCTATTCTGATGTGCTTTAAAAGTAAAATAATTTTTCACTTCAGGTTTTGGTTAGTTTTGTGGCAGATGCATCTTGTGAGAATTCAGCTCAGAGGGGCTTAGCCCATGTGAATAGAACAGACCAAAAACTAGCTGCAATAATTGGTGAGCAAACCATTCTGCAGTCCCAGACATAGACCCCCAAGGATAATGAACAAGATTCTCATGCTCCAGATCCAGGCAGACCAAGGAAGCTCCTTTCAAGTCTTGCTCAAGCCCAGCCGGCTAAAAACAGTCCCAGACTTCTAGGAAGAATCACCTTTGACCCCGTTATTGGTAAGTTGTCTGTTTTTCTGCAGACAACCTAGATAGAGAATTAGAACAAGACAAGAAGCTGATGTTTTTATTTAAAAACATCATGTAGACAAAGGCCCAAAAGACCAGATCAGCAAGAACACATAAGCACAAATCAGAAACTTTGCTGTAAGCATCATCCTTGTAGATAAAAGACCAGAACAAAAACAGCACATAGAAAAAGACATTGATGATAAATACAATGGTCAAACAGCTTCCTTTTTCTTTCTTCTCTCACTTCTCCTCAAACAACATACAAACTTGTCTCTTCAACTCTTGACTTCAAGCTCAATCTTCAACTGTTACATTCTTCTTCTTTCATTTCTTATTTCTTATTTTCTCTACAAATTCTCTAAGAAAATCTCCAGTTGAGTTGCTCTTAGGTAAAGATTCCTTTCTCCATCATTTTTATTCGTTATCACAATTTAAGTCTCAGAAATAAATAAACTATTAGTTGTTTAAAACTTTTTACATCTTAGTACTCATTCTGACCAGCCTATAGACCAGGCAGTTAGATAGTATTTATCAAACCTTACCAATCAATGGATCATAGAGGATTTCTTTATTTGTTTAATGTTTGAAGTGAATTCCATGGTTTGTGAAGAGCCTTCTTTTCAGGGCAAAGGGAATTGTAATTTTAGCTATCCAAAAGAAAGATTTCAAAATCAAGGAGCTTTCCAAGGGGCATGCACTAAAAAGGTATCCAGAGATTTGACTGGAAAGGCAAGTAACACTGGCACTGATTAGACACAAGCAATTTGTGAAAGGATTGGATGGTAAGGAGATTTTAAAAAATGCTTGAACATTGGGAAGGGAAGGACATGAAAGCATACTTGAAATTTTTGAAGAGATGAGATGAAATAGATGGGACACCAATTACTAAAGTTGAGGGACCAAAATTCTGGATGATATGATCATGATGGGAAAGAAAGAAGAAAACAAGCGGAGAAAAAATTATGTCATCCCAATAGAAACATCTAAGATTCAAGGAAGAAGAAAAAAGAAAAAAACAATCAAAATCTATTCCAAAACGACCAATTGGTTCAAGAAACCAAAATGACGTGAAATTTTCTAATTTAATAATGTGCTCATCAGGTAGATCCAAAGAGTCTCTATTCGGCGACGGGAAACTGCTTAGTAATGCCAATGACGTTCTTCGTTCTTGCTCCGTCGGTTTCAACTGTATTGGGTTGGAAAAAGACCTCATACATGAGGGAAGGCCAGAAGGATAATACATCTCGAATATTCGCCCGCTTATCATCAGATGATGAGGACTCTTCCGTTGGAGCCGGGTGTGAAACGCGATTTGGCGAACCGTCGTGTTGTGTTTGTCTCCTGCCAGTCGGTGATGGATCACTCCAGGATTTCATCCGGACAGCATCAGGTTGCGTGGACATTACTTGTTCTTCGGGCTCGGTCCATTGACGAGGGAAAATGTCATCAATTGTGGAAGTGTCATGAAGATATCGAGCCACTGAAGATTTCAGTATAAATACTATGGCAACCAGCTGAATGAAAAAGTGACGAGTAAAATGTTGTTGATGATCAGTAAATTAGCTTTGCTTCCTACTAGTTCATTTTGAGGAATTGCATTAATTGACTCAACTAGACTCAGGAGGATGATCTTCATGGCTACCTAAAATGAGTCAAAAGGTTTGAGAATAGTTGGGTTTACTTTGTGAGGACAGGGAATTTATCGAAGTTATCAAACTTCTTAGCTAAACCAGGTTGCAATGAGATGAGAGCTTAACAAAATGAGACACAAATGTATTTACGTAGAACGGAATGCAGCGGAGGAGGATTATTTATATTCTCCAGGAGACATAAATGGTGTCAGAAAAACCAGCCTCATTCAGCTCGCTCCTTCATTCCACCAGCAGACGTTTTGCTGAAATACAGCTGGAGTATAATTTTACCCAACTGTAAATAAGATAGAATTCCATGAGGTGGCCGAAACATCGGCGGCCATCGATAAGAGCACGTGTGAAGATGGTTTTCGCGCCTCGGCCCTTCATCCTGTCAGGAGAAATACCGCACATCCTTCAGAGCTTCATCGAGACAAATATTTCGGTAATACAGAAGAGGGCTAGAGAGGATCAGGGAAGCTTCATTTCAACAAGTAGACGTCTTAAGGTTCGTGCTCCTCGCTCCTCCATCCCACTAGTTAGAGGATTGGCCGATTTGAAACCAAATCACAACTCGAATCGTCCATCTGTTGCGTAAGAGCAGGCCGCCAAAACAGAGGGAGTACACGAGACTCCCAACCAGCTTGGGCTGTACTTTGCCGGAATTCCCAGAACAAATATTTCTCCAAAATTATATGTTATGGAAAAAGGTACCGGGGTCAAAAATCCCGTTCTCATGTATTATTGAGGTTCATCATCAAACCAGAAGCACACAACCCAAAGCTAGATAAAGCCTAACTTAACACAAGTCCCTCGCTTTGGACGGCCCTGGTACAGCCTGGGCAAAGCGCGACCTCCAAAGGAGGGACTTGAGACTAATGTCAACTTGTTAGCGTGAGCATCCAAGGGGCCTTGGTGGAGGATGTGTGCCATTCAATTTTACACATCCTTCCTCTCATGCCCGGGGCATGCCCTTGGCATCTTGAGACTTGTCTCACCTGTGCCCACCTTTGGGTGCCGCAACCATCACCAAAAGCCCAATGATTCTTGATGCAATGGACTTCAAAATTTGGTCTTTTCCACCGCTCCAACGTATACAACAATTGTATGATGTGCATACACATACAATGCTTGTCACATATTTACGGAAGCCCATAGGGGACACCAATTGCCTCACGTTTTGACAAAATGAAAAATCATTTTTCAAAATACAGATTTCTGTATTCAATTTAAAATACAGATTTCTGTAATGACAATACCGACTGCACTATTTATTGAAAATACATCTTGATGTGTTACAAATGAACATCTGCATTCCTCCCATCTGTTTCGGAAAAATGAGAAATGATTTTGTATTCTACAAGTTTCGTCTTCAGATAGCTGTAACAAAAACATCTAATTATTGGGTGGTGCTTGTGGGTTTGTTCAAGGTAGAGCTTCTGTGCTGGGTAAAGTAATCGACGGCGGCTGCCTTGGGTGGAGTGATACCTGGGGTGGCCTCAATGGGGCAACATAGTTCAGGTGCCATGAAGGCCAGACTACTTTTCAGTCTTGCATAAGGCTTTATTGTCTGTTGAATGGATTGTTTGTGGCGATTCTTTGGCTGGCCCATCACTTGGGACTATGCTGGCTGGTAGATTGCAGTTGGATGCCGAGCGCTTGAGGACCCCAGAGATGTGAGAGACGCCAAAAACATGTCACCATGAGAAGAATTTTCAGAGTATAGATAATGGATGTGAATATGAGCAATTTTATGGCCATCGACTCATGCTTCTGCTCTCAAGTCCAAAAACAGCTGCCTGCTAAGTAAGGTGCACTAAAGGTTCTCTTTTTTTCAGTTACATGTATGATGATTCTTGTCACAAGACAACTTGGTCTCCCTATGTTTGTTCAAAAGGAGGAAGTCTGTTCTCATTTTTCCAGTTGCAGAGGGTGAAACAGGTTTTTGAAACTTCCAAAAGGAATTTGACATTTCCTTTTCGGAGCTTGGGAATACAGATTTCTGTATTTTAAATGGAATACAGAAATCTGTATTTCAAAAAATGATTTTTCATTTTTCAAAATTGTGAGGCATTCGGTGTCCCCTATGGGCTTCCGTACATATTCCTCTATCCTGCATGTACCAAGGGGTATAATACTGTATAAATCCTGTTATAAACAAACAACTGGCCCGGCTAGTGTAATAACAGGTGATAACATCCTGGACTAAATTGAACATCATTCAAATCCTTTGATCTCGCAACAGCTACTAATTATCAGAATTTCAACCAGCTTCGAATTACACAAAGAATGAAAAATAAATGCCCAAAAGACCAAAAGGTTCTAGAGGTCTGCAAGATACTTTGCAGCCAACCAAATATAATGACACCAAAGCACTTCATGCTTCACTACCTGACCTTGCCAAACCCTGAAATAGCTTACTTACACCAATATTGGGCCCAACCTACAGGCATTGAGTCCACACTTGGCTTTTTGGAGTCCCTTGGAACTCTCATTAAGACGACTCAAGTAGGAAGGGAAGGGTGGAAGCAGTTCATTCAAGGTGAGGTGAGTACTTTTTTATCTGTACTTCTTCATGGGTAAGCTTTGTTCATTTCATTGTTTATGTTTACAACTGTTTATCAGGCAATCAGTATATTACGAAATGAGGAGCTTCCAAGGGGGATTTATCCTTCTGGATCATTCCAAAGCTCAACCACAGTGGTGTCAGATGTCAGATTTCTTTTCCACAGCTGCCTGAGACCACCAAGATGCATCTCTTTCTTATCATATGCCCTTCTTGAAAAATATATTAATGGGGATGAATCCTACATCAAACGCAAAGAACTTGGAAGGAGATTGGGAAGAATTTGGTTCTTCTTGCAATGATACACCTGGAAGCCATTCTGGTAATGATATGGATAAGATACAATACAAACAGCACACTGAAAACCCAGATGCAGCTACCATGCGCTTCCATAGAGTAAGTTATTCAAATTATGACTCTATACTTCTTGTATTCCAAGCTTATTCCTGCTTTAGGTGGTCTTGACGGTTTTCTCAATCATGGCTTTTGCTGTCAACCGACGGTCCAACTCACTTCAGTTGAATAACTCAGTGCGTTTCACAGCATGTGGAATTTCGGAAAGGGTCCACAATTACCTGAATCACATAGGATTAAGTTTGTATTGTTCAGCTGCATTGTCAGCAATGAGGTCTCTAGCTCATGAGGCAGCATCAAAGCTTACACCTCGGACGCATTCAGACGCCTTCAGGACGTCTTTTTTTGACGACTTGAGGGTGTCTTTTTTCAATTCAATGAAGCTGTCAGCAGACGTTTACGACTTCAAGGCGTCTTGTGATTCAATTGAATCAGGAGTTTTCAAGGCGCCTTGATGTCGCCTTGCAAACGTCTACCGGCACAAGTTGTCTCCAAGGCAGATCCCAGTCCGCCTTTGAGACAACAAAACCAAATTAAGATTCAATTCACTTATGGTTTGCAAGGCGCCTCGATGGCGTCTTGCAAACATTAGTCCGCCTTGGAGACAACTTGGGCACAAAGTGGAATTGGCCTAGAGCCAACTTCAAGACGCATAAAGCCGTTGTCAGGCCGTTTAAAAACATTCCGGCCACCCGGCTTGGCACGCCTCGAGAGCAAAGCCATCAAGCTCTCAATGGCTCAACATCCTCATCAGCTCACTAAAGGGCTAGTGGGGCATTGATAAACGCACGCCAACGCCAACCTGCAACGCCAATTTATTTTGGCGTGCGGGGCCTACACGCCATTTTTGTTTGGCGTGTAGGGTCTACACGCCAAAAAAAAGGGCATGTGAGACCCACACGCCAAAAATGGCGTGCAGGTCTCACACGCCCTTTTTTTTTGACGTGTAGGCCCCGCACGCCAATTTTCTTTTGGTGTGCGGGTCCCACACGCCAATTGTTTGGCGTGCGCTCCCACACGTCAATTGTTTGGCGTGTGGGAGCGCACGCCAAACAATTGGCGTGCGGGTCCCCCTCGCTCACATAATCGAATGGGAGGGCCCATTCTATTACGTGAGCGAGCCCCCTCCCGGCTGACGAGGTGATACAACCTCGTCAGCCAGGAGGACTTCCTCCCGGAACGAGGCTGTATAACCTTGTCAGCCAGGAGGACTTCCTCCCAGCTGACGAGGTTATACAACCTCGTCAGCCAGGAGGAAGTCCTCCTGGCAGAAGAGGTTGTATAACCTTGTCGGCCAGGAGGACTTCCTCCTGGCTGACAAGGTTGTATAACCTCATCAGCCGGGAGGGCGTGTAGGCCCCGCACGCCAATTTTTTTTGGCGTGCAAGTCCCACACGCCAATTGTTTGGCGTGCGCTCCCACACACCAATTGTTTGGCGTGTGGGAGCGCACGCCAAACAATTGGCGTGCGGGTCCCCCTTACTCACATAATTGAATGGGAGGGCCCATTCTATTACGTGAGCGAGCCCCCTCCCGGCTGACGAGGTTATACAACCTCGTCAGCCGGGAGGACTTCCTCCCGGCACAAGGCTGTATAACCTCGTCAGCCAGGAGGAAGTCCTTCTGGCCAACGAGGTTGTATAACCTTGTCGGCCAGGAGGACTTCCTCCTGGCTGACGAGGTTGTATAACCTCATCTGTCAGCCTCCCTGATGCCAAGGACAAGTCCTTCTAGCTACAGGTGGTGCAAGAATATATGGAAAGAGTATATTAACTCTGGGTAAGGTACAATTTTACAATTCCCAAAAGATATGGGGGAATTGTGACGTAAAAATTGAGAGAAAAATAGGTTAATAATTATATTAAATAAATTTAATATAATTAAAAACCAGAGGGGCCTGATAAATCAGGGGTGGTTTAGATCCCTCTAAGGTATCTTACAAATAAATGCAGAGGATTTAGGTACCTGGAACACTGGGGCCTGTTGGAACAGGGGTGGTTTAATCCCAGGAATGGAAATGGGGGAATATCTTCAAGAAAAGGGTTATTACTTACTAGTAATAAACCTTGAGGGATCTTGGGGATATTCTGGGTGAAACTGGACAGTTTGAAGCGCTTGGATGGATGGATGGTGGAGCTTGATGGGCACTGTGAAGTTGTTGGGGAAGACAGGGCTAAAGAATAACTACTAAGAAGCTTACCAGACTGTGTTATAAAGATGTATATATCTAATAAGAAGTGGGTAAGGTTGTTAGTGGGTATTGGGAAGCATGAGGAGCCTTCTTTGGGCGGTTGAAGAGCTCCTTAAATAGTCTTGAGTTCCCCCTGGGGACCCTGTAGGTATTATTGGCCAACTTGTGGGATCTTTGGACCACATTTTGGCCATTTTTGCTTTCTTGGTGACGCTTCAGCAGCCCCTGCTTTGAATACACGTCACCAATTGACTTTATTAATGTATTTACCTATTTATATTGTCTTACAGTCTGTGGTACATCAGTACTGGTTGTTATAGATTTAATACTAGTGGCTTATTTGTATTTTATAATAAGCCACAGTATTGTTTGTACTGTTTGTTCAGTCAGTATATTTTTATTTATATGTATAAATAATAATACACTCTAATATAATTAATTATTTAATCCCAGTAACCTTTATTGCATATGTAACATATGTAATGAGGTCACTGGGGCGTGTTGTTACTGATTTGGGTGTACCTGAGTGACTGTGGAGTCCGCGTGCCAGCTGAGAGCCTGTAAGGGGCTTACTGCTTGCGCGGGGGCTTATATCCCAACTTTGGCGCGGGCTTTCAGTCACGCGGGTTGAACTTCAAGTTCTGCGGACTGCGGTACGCGGGGTTTGATTGAAACACGGTGTATTTACACTATCTCCCCTAATTTACACAACACCTCATTTCCGTGACTGGAAATGGTGTTTAAGCATATGTATTTATATATATAAGCATCTAATTAAGGCAAGTGCTTTTTATTAAAAGGTACTTGCTAATTCTTCTTTGCCAATTTACATAGTGAAGGAGTAAGATTTAGGGGTACCTATGAGTGAGGTACCCTAGGTTAATTTTAGTGTAGATTCAGAATATCAAATAATATTCTTAACTATTATTTGATATTCTATTTTTTATAATAAGTTTTTTGTAAATCCTGTGACAGGTTGCTCTGTCATAGTAGCAAGCTGACATCATCAGCCGGGAGGAAGTCCTCCTGGCTGACGAGGTTGTATAACCTTGCCAGCCGGGAGGGGGCTCGCTCACGTAATTGAAAGGGCCCTCCCATTTGATTATGTGAGCGGGGGATATTGCATGCGATATCCCCCCACACGCCAAACAATTGGCGTGTGGGACCCGCACGCCAAACAATTGGCGTGTGGGACCCGCACGCCAAACAATTGGCGTGTGGGACCCGCACACCAATTGTTTGGCGTGCGCTCCCGCACGCCAGACAATTGGCGTGTGAGAGCGCACGCCAAACAATTGGCGTGCGGGCCCTACACGCCAATTTTATTTGGCGTGCGGGGCCCACACGCCAAAAAACTGGCGTGTGGGAACCACACACCATTTTTGGCGTGCGGGTCTCACACGCCCTTTTTTTTGGCGTGTAGACCCTACACGCCAAAATAAATTGGCGTGTAGGCCCCGTACGCCAAAAAACAATTGGCATGCGGGTTGGCGTTGGCGTACGCTGTTGGCGTGCGTCTATCAACGCCCGGACTTGTGGGTTTGGGGCCAAACCCACTTGGTTTGGTAGCATTGCATGTATAGGCTATTTACAATGTGACTAGATAAAAGGAATTGAGGGGAAAGTGAGGGAAGGAAGGCAAGGAATCAGAATGGAAGGAGAGAGGAAGCGAGGGAAGGAAGGGAAGGCAGCGCAAGAAAGTGAAAGGAAATGGAGCATAGACAAGGAAGGGAAAGGATACTACCTCAAAAGAAATCCTCCCCGTGTGGGAGTCACATTGATTCTCCAGCCCCATATGGGCTACAACGTTGACGTTGCTAGGGAGCTGTTGATCTTGATCACTCCAGTTGTCGACTGTAGTAGTGCCGTCCCAAAGGCGGGCATCAAGCTTGAGAACGAGGTGGCCAAAGATGGTGTTGTGAACTCTTGATTGGTGCTGATGCACCTCAAGATCCTTGTTGATATCCTCCCATGCACATGGGAGCTTGGCGGACGGGTTTGCTATTCAGTTGATTTCGTTAATGTTGAACATGGCCCGAAGGTAAGCCAGCCGGGCCCGGCGTGGTGGAGTAATTTGCGAGCCGGTTAGGATTTGACTTGGGGTGACATCCTTGAAGCATTGATCCATGTTGATGTAGGCATCAGACACCAGTCTGTCTAGTTTGGGGGGCGGGAAGGGGGGGGGAATCGCCGGCAAGGCCAATTCGGACAAGGTTGGAAAAGATATTCTTCTCGCCCTTAAGGATGCAACTGGACCTCGACCATTTCACCACCTATTATTTGGTTAAAGTAAAACGCGATTGCTTTTTCTTCAGTCTTGCCAAAGATGTCATCTGCCTGGATTTATTATTATCCACGTCAGGAGCTTTCCGTTTTCGGAAAGTTGATTTTTTTTCTGGGAGCTTCGATTTGAGATCTACTACCTTGCATGTGTGGAACTGATTAGACAAGATATTGTCAAAGTTGTGTATATTAGCGAAGGGTAGGTTTGCCATCAACTTGGTAGCTCCAGGGCCATCGCAGTTGGAACATAAGCAAGGTAAAAAACCTGCTTTATCCTCTCTTTCCTTTTCAATCAAACAATTTGGGTCATCAACCAAAATCGGGATATAAACTAAGCTGAAAGAAAAGCTTCAAAATAAGTAAATTAATTCAATGTCCAAGGGTTAAGGAAATAAATAAAAACATGCTTCAAACATACAGGTTATCAATGGAGAACACAATTCTTAAGCAAACAGGAGTTACAGCAAGGGCATCCATCCGATCATCATCAGACTGGGTGGCACCTCCATCAAAATGATCTACTGAATTTTTCCCATGACATCGATTTTTTTCCATAAAAAGAATGGCCAGACCCGGTCTCCCGTCCCGACCACTCCTCCCAACCATCTGTACAATTGAGGCTGGATCACTCCTCCTCATATGAATGACCATTTGCACCCGCTTCCAGTTCTGTCCCAAACCCAAGGCCATTGTGCAGGATACAATTGGAAATTTTCCTGCAGCAAAATCCTCTACACAATCAATCTTATCAAGTGCTCCGGTGCACGAGTGATATCGGCAAGCGCAGCTGCTTCTGGGATTAATTGACTCCATAGGAGTCTCAGGAGCCATGTTGATAACCTCCAAGGCAGTCAAGGTCCAATTCCGTGAGCCACTGTAGACTAGTGTTGGCACCAAGTCTTTGTTTTGCACATTGCTGACCGAGGGGAAGGCTTTAATCAGGTCGTGACAAGAAGCCATTGAGCTCTCCATAGGTATTCGGATAATACGTATTTCAGGACGTGTTAGCTCAGTGCGTAATACATCAATGTTTGAGTCATCTAATTTCAAGCTTTTCTTGATGGCTTCTACAGCAACAGGTCGACAAGTTGCCGAAAAAAGTAAGATAGGCTTGTTATTTCGAGATAGAAGATGGCCACCGAGGTTTCCATATGATGGCCAAAAGATCCCAAAGTCTTCAAGATGGCTTAAAATAGTTGCTTGCTTCCTTCCAGGTCGAGATTCCACAATACCCCATATGTATATCATATGGGCTTCATCCACTACTACCAAACCAAGCCGATTTTGAAAATCCGAACTGAAGTAAACATCTTCCCATAACTTTTTGTTCAGGAAGATTTCTGGGCTCATATAGACAAACTGATAGGTGCCTTTACGTATGTCATTGGCAATGTTCTTGTTGAAATTGAGCTTGTTCAGATTGATTGCCGTAAATCCAGCCTTGTTTTTCTTGTGTACCTGGTTGTCCCCTAAAGAATCCAATGGGTTCAAGGTTGGAATAATTGCCTTTTTGTTTAATGGTAGCATTCCAAAATAGATCTCTGCTATCCAAGATTTTCCAAATCCAGTACCAGCAAGGACAAAAGTGTTGCAACCCAGTACCAAGTTAGCCACTGCATCAATTTGCTTGGGTTTTGCTGTTTGACCATATTTAAGATAAGAATAATCCGCAATGTGAGCCTTCAAATTTTGATCATTCATTTGGAAGACCTTCTTGTACACATTGACACCAGTGGCCAACCAAACGCAATTGGAAATTGGAATATGATCCTTTGATCTCAATGTAGGTAGCATTGGAAATTCAGGATAAGGTATGTACTTTTATTAAAATTTGTTAGCTATTATGACAACAAGTGGAGCCTTTGAGATTGTGGTTATTATGAGCAGGAGTCAAGCCTTGGAGCTTTTAGCAGTTATTTGTCCATATCACACCCATTTTTCTTCTGGGGTAGTTATGTTGAAATTATGTGTGGCTTTTAGTATGCAAGTTGAGTATCAATCCAAAACAGTGTGAGGTTTGCCACAAATTCCATACTCCTAGTTTTTGTTCAAAAACCCATAAAGGTGGCATCACATAGTATGTGATGTCCCAACTACCCAAGGGTCCAAGCACTTGTTAAGAAGCCTTGGCCAATCCGGTAAACTGACTCAATTTTGAGTTGGAGCATGGCAAATTGTGGCCAGAATTCCAGGCTATTCTGTCCTCTTGTGGTACCACACGAAGTTGTTTGGTTGAAGTTTACTAAAGCATTGAATGAACAATGGCTCAAAAAAGCCACAAAAACTCAAAATGCCCACGCGAAAATTGTGACATAAGGCATAAGCCTCTCCTATGGAGAGTCCCTTTGGGATGTGGGCCCCCCCCCTCCATTCGAGAGGCTTAGTTAGGCTAGAGATAAAGATTGTGGAGACAATAAATATGTCCTAAACCTACAGTTAGGCCAATAATTATTGCCCTAAAAACTTCAAATAAACTAAAGTCCCTTAGAAAAAGGGAAATAGAGCCTTGTAGCTTATGTAATAATGGATAACCCATAAGAAACAAAACACATACCTTGTAATATGTGAAGCTTATAGGGTAATTACATTATCCATGGAAAGATAAGGATTATCATCTAAAGGGAAGACATAACCCATATAAGATACTGTAACACATATTATAGCAGTACAAATGAATGGTTTCTGCTTTGAGACTAGTGGCTATTCCAGATTGAGAATATCAAGCCACTTGTTTCTATACTAAGCCCCAAACACCATGTGCCAGATTAATTACAGAAAACATGGTCTGCATACAGCTTAAGCCCACATGGAAATTCAACAAGGAGGTTGAGAATTATGCATGTACTTGTACAGGAAATAAAGCACCCAGCCAAGTGTTGTAACCCAGTTAGAGCATTCACATTGGTTGGGTTTAAATTTCAGGTTAGAAAGCCCGGTTTACAAGCCTGGGCTTGGTAACCTAGTAGCGTAAATGAATTTTTCTAGGTTAAAAAAACCTCTGGGACCAAACCTGCTCACTAAATCTTGTTGGCACATTGGAAAACCCAAACCTAGGCCAGCCAAACCAACCAAAATGTCATCCCCCGAGTTCAACAAGTTAAAATCCATCTCTTCAGTGGATGATGCAAGAACCAGATCCACTTGAAGAGGCAAATTTCTTAACCAATTCCAATAACCATCCCAAGATGACATGTGGGAAAAGCAAGGATAAAAGGCGTTTGGAAGGCCAGAAGAAGCTCCATGCTGATTATTTTGCAGAACCTGCCATCTACAGCAAGCAGGATTTCAAGAGACAGTTCTGGATAACCCACACCTTATTCATGAAGATCGAGCAAGATATTGTGGAAAAAGACAGTTATTTCTTACAGAAGCCAGTAGGTTATTTATTATATTATGATTTATCTCTTCCCTATTTCTTAACTTCTATTATCTTAGGACTGCACAGGACTTTTAGGCCTCAGTACACGTCAAAATATTACTTCAGCCCTGCGGATACTAGCCAATGGAGTGGTGTCAGATTCAACAGATGAATATGCACGCCTTGCGGATACAAATAGTCAAAATACCCTCCATTGATTTACTAGAGCCATCATTGGAATGTACCAAGGTCATTTTTTGAGAAAAACAACTGAGGAAAACTTGAAGAAAAATCTATGTGATAATTCTAAGTGTGGATTTCCTGGATGCATTGGAAGCTTAGATTGCACTCACTGGAGCTGGAAAAATTGTCCCTTGGTGTCAACAAACTGTACTCTACTCCACTAATTGTGGCGTGTAAAGTAAGGAATAAAAATATTTACACTGTAAAAAAGTGTAATAATTATAACAATATTACTTTGGTGTTTTATTAAAAACACTAAGTATAAAAAATGACAGGTTACTACCCTGATGCCAGACTTCTGTTATGGGAATGAACATCCTCAGAAGGGCTAACCAGAATTTAACATGGTTCTTCCAATTAAATTAAGGGGTGTTAATTTAATTGGGGGGGATTTGAAGAACTCTAACTATAAGAGATAGTTATAAGTAAAAAAGGCCAGTCCTCCTAGCTTACAGGAGAAGGTGAGCGCCTTGGTAGCTCATAATAAGTTATCTAATTATGGTTAAATTTGATGGGGGGAGGATGTCTTCAATTTGGTGAAGAAACCTCCTCCTTAAATAATAATTATATTTGGATTAATCCTTCTGCAATTCATTTGACAGTGGGGATTGGGGGAAATTTGGCAGGTGAATCTGATAAGCCTGTTCGTGGTAAGAAGTGAAACATGGTTTGATTTTTAATTAAAATGATGCCATAGTTATTTCACATTAATTAAAATAATTTAATGTTTATTTCACTTAATTAAACTAAATAATTATTAAATACATGTACATATAATTCCTTTGGGGTTAGTGCTTGAAAAAGCGCTTGCTCTGGAGAGCTAACCAGGTGGGAATTAATTTATGAGTTTTTATTGCATATTTAATATATTTTACATAAAGATTACCTTAATTTATATGTAATTTTATACTATAAATTACTACGTGTTAATCTTGGATCTTCCAGGATTTTCAAGAAGAAAACTATACCAATAAATGGTTCTTTATCCAGGGCGTTGATAAACGCACGCCAAGCGCGCACGCCAACGCCAACGCGCACGCCAATTTTTTTTGGCGTGCGGGGCCTACACGCCAAAAAAAAGTGGCGTGTAGGGTCTACACGCCAATTTTATTTGGCGTGTGAGACCCACACGCCAAAAATGGCGTGTGGTTCCCACACGCCAATTTTTTTTGGCGTGTGGGCCCCGCACGCCAATTTTTTTGGCGTGTGGGCCCCGCACGCCAATTGTTTGGCGTGTGGGGGGATCCCGCTCACGTAATCGAATGGGAGGTCCCATTCGATTACGTGAGCGGGCCGGCTGACGAGGCTGTATAGCCTCATCGGCCGGGAGGACTTCCTCCCGGCCGACGAGGTTATACAACCTCGTCAGCCAGGAGGAAGTCCTCCTGGCCAACGAGGCTGTATAACCTCGTCGGCCAGGAGGACTTCCTCCTGGCTGACAAGGTTGTATAACCTTGTCGGCCGGGAGGAAGTCCTCCCGGCCGACAAGGTTATCCAGCCTCGTCGGCCAGGAGGACTTCCTCCTGGCTGACGAGGTTGTATAACCTTGTCAGCCGGGAGGAAGTCCTCCCGGCTGACGAGGTTATACAACCTTGTCAGCCAGGAGGACTTCCTCCTGGCCGACGAGGTTGTATAACCTCGTCAGCCGGCCCGCTCACGTAATCAAATGGGCCCTCCCATTCGATTACGTGAGCGAGGGGGGACCCGCACGCCAAAAAAATTGGCGTGCGGGGCCCACACGCCAAAAAAAATTGGCGTGTGGGAACCACACGCCATTTTTGGCATGTGGGTCTCACACGCCAATTTATTTTGGCGTGTAGACCCTACACGCCAATTTTTTTTGGCGTGTAGGCCCCGCACGCCAAAAAAAAGTGGCGTGCGGGTTGGCGTTGGCGTGCGCCGTTGGCGTGCGTTTATCAACGCCCCTTTATCCATTTATCGCATGTTTGAAAATCAATTTTCCAAAGATTTTCATTAATTAAATTATAACTTATTTTTGGTAAAAAATAGATATAATCTAAATAAAGGATTTTTATTGAATGTGGTCATGAGTGTGACTTGAACTCAGGTCCTTATGTATATATCAGTTATTTTTAAGCTAGTCTTCAACTGCTAGACTATTATACAATTTGGTAAAATGTTGAAGTCTAATTTCCCTTTTGTTGAGAACGTCAATGTAAATAAAAGATAATAAAAAATGAAGAATAATTATAATTATTCAAGCTTGCAGTTTCAAGTATTACATGTTACATACTACATGTAATATCTTGGTGGCTGACACTTGGGGATTTCTGGGCAATACAAGGGCAAGGAGAAGTACCCTACCATTGTTCTCAAAGCTGTTGCAACTCAAGATACTCACATTTGGCATGCCTTTTTTGGGTTGCCGGGATCTCTAAATGATCTCAATATACTTGATTGGTCACCCCTCTTCAATGATTTCATACACAAGCTTGGTTGCCAAGTCTCCTTCAAGATACGCAACAACACACACAATTACACATATTATCTAGTCAATGGAATCTACAACCCCTGGGCTACTTTGATCCCTTTGAATAAAAATTCAACCCAATCTGCTGCTAAGTACTTTACCAGAAGGCAGGAAGGTTCTCAGAAAGATATTGAGAGGGCTTTTGGAATCCTGAAGGGACAATTTCAAATTTTGGACCAACCAGGTTGATTGTTCTACAAGCGTGCCATGGAGGATGTCATAATGTGTTGTATCAACAGTGGGCCGCTACGCTACGCTACACTATTTGACCTCTAACTGTTAGCGTAGCGGTTATTTTTTTTGCCAGAAAATATGTAGTGTTAGCTGACGCTACAGTCCGCTAAGCTAACAGTTAGCGTGGCAGAAAATTCTTCAGCCAATTTTTTTGTAGTGCTAGCTTTGGAAAATAACCGCTACGCTAACAAGTAGCGTAATTTTGTTTCCGCTAACACATATTGGAGCTCCCATTAGCGTAGTGGCATCAGATCTACGCTACGCTATGCTAAATGTTAGCTGTTAGCTGAATTTTTTCCCGCTAAATGTTAGCTGTTAGCTGATTTTTTCACACTAAATTTTAGCTGTCAACAGAATTGTTTCCTGCTAAATGTTAGCTGTTAGCTTAATTTTTTCCCACTACACTATGCTCAAATAGTGCAAAGTGTTGGCCCACAGCCAGCTGAGTGAACAGTCTGGACATATTTTTTGGGTGGATTACATCCCTGCTTGTTTTACCAATAGTTGTGGTGATGTGCTTGGGCAAAGAAAATGATGTGGGAATTTTGAAAGTTGTTCCCTTGCACAAATTGCCTTGCATTGAGGCTGTGATTATTTTAAATTAATATGTTCATGAATCCTGTTGAATAATTTCTTTTCCAGCTTTACTTACTTCCTTTGAGTTAAATAAGCATTTCTTCTCATTCTCTGATGGGCATTCTGATTACTGTTCTGGGCAATTTCCATATGATTAAAATGTGTTATTCAATTGAAATTTGTCCAGGCAGTACCCATATTTCCCAAAGCAATGAAAGAAATGCATATGCAAACATTGGAAAGAGAAAAAATGGAAAAGAAACAAACAATTTTTATTTTCAAAAAAAAAAAAAAAGTACAATAGAAATTTAAAAAAAAAAAAAAAAAACTGTTTTGATTGATGTAGTTGCACAAGTACAGGAGTTAAAACAGCATTTTGATTGATTTACTTGTGAAAGTTGAGATTTTTTATTGCTTGACTTGCACAAGTACAGGATCTATAATTGGGCAGAGTGGACCAGCTTTGACCTCAGACAGTGGAATTCATCACTCCTGCTATATTATAAGTAACTGCAACATGCCTAATCAGTGTCACCCTCATTGGTGAGTAGGATTTGTAATGAGGGTGTCACTGATTAGGCATGTTGCAGTTACTTATAGTATAGCAGGAGTGATAAGTCCCACTGTCTGAGGTCAAAGCTGGTCCATTCTGCCCAATTATAGATCCTGTACTTGTGCAAGTCAAGCAATCAAAAATCTCAAATTTCACAAGTAAATCAATCAAAATGCTGTTTTAACTCCTGTACTTGTGCAACTACATCAATCAACACAGCTTATTTGTTTTTTTTGTTTTTTTTTTAATTTCTATTGTAATTTTTTTTTTTTCAAAAACAAAATTGTTCATTTCTTTTCCATTTTTTCTCTTTCCAATGTTTGGATATGCATTTCTTTCATTGCTTTGGGAAATATGGGTACTGCCTGGACAAATTTCAATTGAATAACACATTTTAATCATATGGAAATTGCCCAGAACAGTAATCAGAATGCCCATCAGAGAATGAGAAGAAATGCTTATTTAACTCAAAGGAAGCGAGTAAAGCTGGAAAAGAAATGCTTCAACAGGATTCATGAAACTATTAATTTGAAAGAATCAATGCCTCAAGAAAAGAAATGATTGCTATACTCCCACAAGTATAGCACTAAACTAACAGTTACTGTAGCGCTAAACTAACAGTTAGTGCACTGAAAAAGGGCACTACGCTAGCAGTTAGTGTAGCTGAAAAGAATTCTACACTAACAGTTAGTGTAGCTGAAAAGAGCGCTACGCTAACAGTTAGTGTAGATGAAAAGAGCGCTACGCTAACAGTTAGTGTAGCTGAAAAGAGAGCTACACTAACAGTTAGTGTAGCTGAAAAGAGCGCTACGCTAACAGTTAGTGTAGCTGAAAAGAGCGCTACGCTAACAGTTAGTGTAGCTGAAAAGAGCGCTACGCTAACAGTTAGTGTAGCTGAAAAGAGCGCTACACTAACAGTTAGCATAGCTGAAAAGAGCGCTACACTAACAGTTAGTGTAGCTGAAAAGAGCGCTACACTAACAGTTAGTGTAGCTGAAAAGAGCGCTAAGCTAACAGTTAGCGTAGCTGAAAAGAGCGCTAAGCTAACAGTTAGCGTAGCTGAAAAGAGCGCTAAGCTAACAGTTAGCGTAGCTGAAAAGAACACTACGCTTACAGTTAGCGTAGCGTTTGTTCCAGCTAACACCACTAAAAATCAGCTAACAGGAAATTTCTGTAGTGTTAACTTTTTGTTGTTGATGTTGCTAAAGCTACGCTACCCGCTATTTTCTTTTTTAACAAATTTGTTTTAGCTTTAGCTGAAAAAATCTTCAGCTAACAGTAAATTTGTGGTAGCGTAGCAACAAAAGCTAACATTGCGCTAGGCTACAGCTATTGTTAGCGTAGCGGGCCCACTGTTGGTTGTATCATACCACATAATATGTTAATCAATGAGAAGGATTTAGGCTCCTTCCCACCCCCAACCAATCTGCCCTACAATCTTCAAGTGATACCTCCAATGCCAAACCAGCCACCACTGACAAGCAACAAGATCAACTTCCAACAAATGGATATCCAATCTTGACTCCAACATTCATACTTGCTCAAAGACCTGGTCCATGTCCAATGGGAACGTCATGGTCTATCTAGAGAGCAGCAGGGTGATTCAAATGAAAATGAGGAGACTGAAAGTGATAGCTCAGCCAGTGATGATGGGAGTAGCAATGATTATGAGACCTTACCTTAATCATTCTTGTGTAATATCCCTTTTGAATGTGTTATTTTTTTGTATAATTTTACAATCATACATGGTGAAATTCCAATATTAAACTGTCCCGAGTTGCATTCCTTGCTGGAAAAAATCTGGGGGTCCTATGTATGTAATCCGTACATGTTTGAATAAAATGGGAGAAAAGAACCAAGCAATGCTCTTAGCTATCATCTTCTCTCAACCAGATTCAAATCAAGCCATGGAGAGCTTTAACAAATTAATCAACTATTGACCTTCAACTACAATACTAGAAACACTTCTTCAAGTATTCCATCAATCAATGATGATGATTAGTAGTAATATTACTCTTGAGTTAGACTCTAACCCATTATTTATTATTCTAATCATTAAACATATCATCACTATTTCTAACTCACTTGGTCATCTTGACCACAGTTAACTCAAGGATGGAGACATCTTGGACAAAAGCTCCTTGTTGGTTACAAGCTGAGAATAGAGGAAAGCATAAAAAAGTGGCCAAGCGTGGCTTATACAAGAATGGAAACAATACTGAGAGCGGTCATAATAGGAAAAAATTTTAAGACCTAGAATTGATCTACATGCAAAAAAGAGGATGGAGAAGGTAACGGAGACGGTAAACGCTGCTCCTCTTCATACTTATCAGCTTGGTATTCTTGGTCTTCAATGTTGGTGAGCTTGGCAGGATCTTGTTTTTGCATGTTGCCAATGATTTCACGTTTCTTCCTGAGGTAGTATTCTTGAGAATATTTGTCAAGCTGACTGAGGTCCTTGTCCATGATGGCCATCTCAATTTGGAGATGGAGGCCATCCACACGCTCTTGTTGGATAAAATTTGGTTCTTCTTGGAGTTGGTTGGCCCGATCAAACTGCATGTTTTGTATGGAGCCCTTGGTTGAGTTTCTTTCAAGAAGCTTGACTGTTGAAAAGCCATTTGCTGTAGTGCCATTCGCCGTAGTTTAAACCCTTAATTCAGCGCCAGGGGGCTTATCATCAAGACCGCACTTACTCTCCTGACTCAGAGAATTCTTGACAAGACTCAAGATCAAAATCTATCTTGATCTTCATCTTCTTCCATCAAGAATCAACTCGAATCAACTCTCATCAAGAATCTAGGACCTCATCAGGACTTTTGGTGTAATGTAAAGAGATTTTTTCTCATCTCTAGGGATAAAAGACATTGACATCTCACCTTCTATTGTTGCACCTCAAGATCCCAGTCCAGTACTCCCTATCCTCCTCACCTCGCTGATAAAATCACCTCAAATCAATTCTTTACCAGTTTGTATTTCTTTCTCTTGGCTCTCTCTTTTTCTTTCTTCTCTTTCTGCTTGATGTCTCCTTACTCAACTTCACTTCAAATTCTTCTCCAGTATCTTCTAAAAACTTTATTGATCTCCATCGTCGCCCATCTGGTACCCTAACTTATCTCACTTGTCCTTGTGGTATGATCAGAATTCTTCTTCCTCTCAAGCTTCATTTATTTTTTCTAATTTCTTTTTGTACAGTCTGGTCTTGGTTAAAAATTCTTTAGCAATTTTATAATATTGACCTTCTTTTGGGCCAGTTCAATATTGATTTCCTTCCGTTTGGAGATCTTAATGCCCATCAGACAAACTTCAATCCAATTGTTATCTTGATCATTATCTTGGGATTCTTGGTTGCCAGCAACAGAGGTTCCGTCAGGTGAGGTCTGTAAGCAATCAGGGTGGGTGAAACACTCTCTAAGCCATTTGAGTTTTCCTGAGACATACTGCAACTAGTTGCATCCATCCACTTTGCATGTGTGTATAGAATTGACCAAGTCGAGTTGTGTGTAAACACCTTCCGTGTTCTGTCATAGTAGGCCTTTTTTGCTAATTTGACATAGTTGGCTGGGGAAGATCCAGCAGGAGGATGATCTTTCACCTTGTTAAAGTGAGCCAAAAATTTCATGGTAGATTTTTGAATCAAGTCCCACCTATAAAATAAATTAATTAAATTAATTGATGCAACTGACAAAGCTATCTACTCTGATTAAATTAAAATTCACTGGTTTGATAATTTGTTTGTCTCCTTATCCTTCCCCAAAATTTGTTTAAATTCAGCCTAAACGCGGCCCCAGTGAAGAGAAGAGATATCAGGATGGTGTTAGATGAGATGGAAAAAATCCCCCCAGGGGGAAGAATAAGATTGCAACATGTGTGATTTATATACAAGAATGATTATGTAATTGGGTTGATGAGAAGGAATATGTTAGTGTATAATAATACTATGTAATAAGACATAGTATGACATCATAAATATATGCAAACCTGTGAGAATAATATAATACATAAAGTAAAATAACATAACACTTCCCCCCTCAACAACCCTAAAAAATAACATAAATAAGATAAAAAAGAATGAAAAAATTTAACATGGAAAAGAATGAGAGAAAAATAAAGAATGAAAGTGAGATAGAAAGAGAACACACAAAAAAAAAAGAAAAGAAAATGACAAGATCATAATAGTAAAATTTAATTGAGTTGATTGGAACAGCATAATGAATTCTGAATACCAAGATCAAAGAGGACCAGAAGTTATTCTGCAAAAACAACCATAAGATAAAATATAAATGGCTAACTTCAATTAAAACAATTATTGCAAGGACCCTGAGAGTTCAAAAGGAGAAGAACAGATGCGGGGGCATATGTTTCTTGCAGCTAGAGCATATTTTCCCCCCAGTACTTGCCAAGGTGTTAGATGGGCATTGCAGACCCGTCTGAGTGGCAAACTCATTTACTTTCTTCCAACCAAGGGCCTTGGTGAAGATATTGGCGAGTTGGTCATTGGTTGAAATCCACTCAAGTTGCAATTTCTGTTGATAGAGAAGCTCGTTGATTGTGTGAAACTTGAAATCAATGTGGCAATGTTCTTTACGCGTACCACAATCCTTTGAAATTTGAATGGCCGCCTTGTTGCCAGAGAGGGGAGGCCTTTTTGCCAGAGAGGGGCCGCCTTGTTGCCAGAGAGGGGCGGCCTTGTTGCCAGAGAGGGGCGGCCTTGTTGCCAGAGAGGATGAGCGGAGGAATCAAAGGAAAAAATTTGGAAAGAAGAGTTGATACGTAGCATGCATCCTTGGAAGCAAAGGACAAAGCCATGTATTCCGCTTGACAAGTGGAACACGCGCAGCACGTCTGTATTTTGGAATTCCAGGAAACCAGCACCCAGACTGTTGAGATGAAGCCGTGGACTGACCGAGATCCTTTGCCACCCAGTCAACTTTTTTCTGGATTCCACTTTTGAGAATTAGATTTCAATATTAAAATTCATTTTTTGTCCTTTGTACCAAGATTTTTTATGGAATTTAATATGTTTTATTTGTGGTGTTGGTATTTTTTCATGTTTTTTTATTGTTTTCATTCAAGATTCCCTTAAAAAAACACATTATTTTTTGTTGAGCTAGGTCCCTACTTGGTAGCCAAGGAGATTATCAAACAATCATTTTAGAAACTATGAGCTCAATTTGCACATCAGTATTGAATCAAGGACAGCAGAAGGGGTTGCAGATTGCTTAAGACTTTCCTGACCTGAAATCCAAATTTTTACTGTTAAGTTTAATTTAAAATTCTATTTAATTTAGAGCTGCAGGAAACCAAATACTGAAACTCTTTTGATTCAAAGCTGTACACCTGTTATAAAGAATTCACTAAGGTTAATTCCAGAATATTCAATCTTGGTGAGAAATAGATCCCAGAAGTCACATCACTTGCTACCAGAATATGGGAGTGGACTTTTAACCAGTTAAACTGGGATTTACTCAGCCAAGTGAAACTTTTTTTGATTGCAACCAATGAGTTAGAAATCAAAGGTACCTCCCTTGGATTTATATTTCATCCATTGAGATCAACCCATTTTATTTTGGTTGAATGTATTCCTCTCAAACAGTCAATTATTTTGGAAGTGAAACAAATTTTTTCAGGGTAGATGAGACCCTGCAAAATGACCAAAGTGGCATGAATAAAGGGAACAAGGTGAAAATGGGCAGAGAAATTGAAGAATTTAGCAGTTTATAGCATCCAAGATTGTTGTGGTAACTTTTCCGCAACTTCAGAAAGGTTAGCAAGCTCTGTGGTTACTCTAACAAGATTTCACACAGTTGTGGCTCAGTATGGGGCTTCTGCAACTGCCAGACCAAGTTTCCCTGCACTCAGGGACTTATTAACTCTATTTTTAGGCAGGTTTGTAGGGGGTAGGAGTTCCTTACCAAGCTCTGTAGGGGTCCCTAAGCTTAGGGACCTCTATCAAGAATCTTATGGATTCTTCAGTTAAAGAGACCACAAGTGGGGTGTACAGGGGCCATCTCTGTAAATTTGGCTTATCAAGCTATTTTACAGAGATGATGGTGGATACTCTTATAGCTGTATTGATTGAAGATTATCTCTGTGCAGTCATAGCTTGATAGAAGTATGTTAGAATTAACAAAGCATTTTTCAGACATTTAGCAGAAAATGATTGACTTGGGCAGGATTTGAACCAGCGACCTTAGCAGAAGCTAAGACACTATACTAGAAGTGCTGCCTTTACCAACTAGGCTACCAAGTCATTATCCAATGTGCTGATATTTGGAACACTGTTGATCACAATATTCAACAAAGTACTTAAAGAAATTCACACATACAGTTTTTTTCACTCTCCAATCATCCTCATTCAACGTTTTATTTAAACAAATAAAACAAATAAGTAAAATAAGTAAAATAAACAAAATAAATAAAAGAACATAACATAGAATAAATAGAATAAAATAAATAAATGGAATAAAAAGCAAGAGACATAATTGCAAGTTAATAATTTATGAATAAATAATAAATGTAATAAACAACAAAGAGACATTAGTACAGACTAAGAATGCACACACAAATAATAAGTATAATAAAGAGAAATTTTTACAAACACTACTGATAACAACTAGAAAATTATTAAAAATGGTGAATCTATGCCTAAATTAACCTATAGGGTACACCAATCACTAGTAAATGCAAAACCTACTCTTTCCACGTGTAAAACCACACTAAGGGATTCCCATAAGAAACAGGACTTGATACAAGTGCACTCTTCCATTCCTGAACCCATATGTAATGTGTAATAATTATCTTACATGTAACACTCCAAAGCATCATACAATGTACCATACCTCTGTGTATCATTATATTCCCATTTCTTTGTCACGAAATCTGATAAAGAGTTAATTTTATAATCAGTATTTTTTTCCAATGAATTATTCACCCTCTAAAGTGTATGAATCCATTTAAAAACTCCCGACTGAATATCTTGAAAGACAGACGTGAAGGTGTTTGGAAATAAATTGAGTCCAAAAATCATAAAAATCCAACCAATGATTTTAAAAAGAAAACTGTTAGTCAAATTGAATTCTACATCCCTTAAAGTGTTCTCAAAAAGTTTAAAATGTTGAGAAATCCTGGAAATTAAGCCATGGGTTTTTTTTGAAACAACCGGGTGGATTGGCCAAAAAAAAAATAGAAGCCATGGTTTTTTTGCAAAATAAAAATTACTATAAAGTTCCACACCCCTGAAAGTGTAATAAATAAATTTAAAATCTTGAAAAACAATTAAAATCATATGCATTTCAACAAGTGTTTTTGTTTTTTTTGGCTTGAATTTTGTATTTTTTACAGCCATTTTAAGCTACCATTGTGTCAATCAAATTTTTGGCCCCAGGCACAAATTGCCCCTACTTGGCAAGTGGTAAGAACTTCAAGTTTCATGTCCTGCATTATCAACAACAAATCAAGACCCCAGGGCCTCGTGGAATTATAAATACAAGAACCACCCAAACTTCTTTTTAAATGATCAGATAAAAGATTTTTGTTTACTTATAAATATTTACGCAAGTTCACCTACACTTAACCAAGTATAATAAAACAAAACACACAAACAAACAAAAAAAGTCTATATATATATTTATATAGGAAGAAGAAACAGATAAATATCGATAGATAGTGTGTGAAAATTCAACTGGGATAGTTTTGTGTAGATATAGATAAATAACTACCAAATAGAGAGATGAAGATAAATTATATTTATATGAATATATATGTATAAATAGATCAGATCAGACCGGATTGGATAAACAGATATATCTCTGTCGAATAATCAGATTGGAGTGAGGCTACCATTGAAAGATAGAGGAAGAGATGTGTTTACCAATTGGTTGGGGCCGTTAATTAACCTAGTGAAAGGAGAGTTGGAGAGAGAGAGAGAGGACGAGAACATAGAGACCGAGAAAGCCAAAAAAAAAGCCAAGACACCACACTTCACACACAAAATTAAGACAGTCGGAACAAAAGAAAAAGAACATATGGGGAGAAGTTCTAAGACAAAGGAGAAGATCAAGGTCCAGCTCTGACAGGTAAAGATTGACGAGCCAAAGAATTAGGATGATGAGTAGAGCGAGAAGAGTGATTAACAGGAAGATATTAACGACCAAAGAAGAAGGAGAATGATGACGATGATGATGCTGATCATAATCATCAAGAGCACCGGGATCATCAGTTGCAGACGAAGGATGATGATGGTTGCCAAGTTTGGTTATTCCTTTGTTTGAATTGGTCCCTGCAAGAGGAGCAGGGTGGTGGTTATTTGTAGAGGAAGAAGAAGGAATGATCGCTGAAGAAGAAGGTTGATAGTGGTGATGATGGATAGTTTTAATAGATTGCCTAGCGGAAGGAAGATTGAGTTCTGTTCCTATAAACCCACGCTATTTTTTCCCTGTCCCGTGGCAGCAGCAGCAGCAGTGGTAGTATTGGTGGACCCTGATCCAGGATTGGAAGCGGAGACGAGTGGGAGCTGAGAGAGATTAGGAGCCGAAGTACGATATGGTTGGAAGAGGAAGAGGCAAGTTGGACTTGTTTGCGACGGGAGAAGAGATGTGAATGGAGCCAGAGCCGGAGTTAAATCGACCATGTACGAGTCTAGCAGAGGCGGAGTTGCT